>VWPW01007324.1:118898-156230 GCA_013389825.1 Crypturellus undulatus | reverse complement strand
AGAGGCAGTGATATACAGTGGGGATTTAGAAAATTATTTAGTTAAGTCCACGTAGTTTCTCTGTGCAGAATGACCCTTTGTGTAAGTGGGGCCCAGTGGCTGAGGGGAGGAAAATCTCTCAGGGTTCTCACATGCAGGGTCCTCCAAATGCTTCCCCTGAGAAAGCAGCCTTGCTGCTTGTTTCCCATACACGAGAAGCAGGAATCGGCTCAAGGCTGATCAAAGCAAGAGTAAGTTGCTGCTGCTCCGAGATCTTGGGAGGATACATGTAAACCCAAGGCGTCTCAAATAATGAGAGGCTTTGCTTTTATGCTGCTTGCAACCGTGCTGTGAACATGCCCAAGATTCTTGGTCAACGTGGCTGTGATGAAATGTAGCAGATAAGATTTCCTCTGCCCTTTTAAGAGAAAGTCTGAAGGCCCAGGAAGCTCTGCTGGAAGATCATGGGACACAGGCTGTTCCAAAGGATCAAGATTAAGGATAGGCAGATGGTTAATTCAAGAAAGGATGCAGAATCCCACTGACTTGGGACAGGATTTTATGCATTGGCTTTTTCTCCTTTAGGATCTAGAAAATAATAATCCATCCTCGGAAGCAATTAAGATCAGAATCTGGTCCCTATCTTCAGGTTTCATCAGTTCTCATTCCAAATCTATTTGCATACAAATACTGGGAAGCCTAAAAGAGATCCTGATAATATTGTAAATTAGTCATCTATCCTGTACTGAACCTCTGTTTTTATCAGTAGAAAGAACTGAATCATCTGCCATGACTCCATGCTGCTTGGTATGATTTACTGCCTCTGCTGATCGTCACAGAAAACCACAAACTAACGTGCAGTACCTTCCCTCCACATCAGCATTTACTGGGAACAAATGGACAGGGACACAAATTACTTTTGTCTCTGAACATCCTTCCAAACTTGGACCTGCCTTTGTACTGTGCGGCATCTGCCAGAGCCACAAGAAAAATGTGAGATGCAGGCTGTGATGCAGACCCAAAATGAGGGACAAAGGAGAACTGCTCGTCTCAGAGATGTTGATTTCTTCGTGTTGGGCAAACAGCTCTTTCTGGCCTCTCTGAACTACGATTCTTCCTTTTTGCTGTAAATTCTTCGAGGACAAACATCACGTTTGCCTGGACTACTAGAATAGCTGGACTCTTAGGATAGCTAATTTTATACAGCAGTTCATGACAGGAAAGAAGTAGTTCAGGTCTCCCTCTGGAATGGCAGGGAAAAGAACCAGGGAACACGTGGATTGCTGTGAACAGGCCTGGTTAGCAGGCTGCAGTCAGAGCAGCCAGCACGATTTGCTGAGCTCGGCTGGACTGCCCAGAGCTGTCATTTCAGAACAGGTTCCCTTGGCTAACGAGGCAAAGTTACTGTCCTCCTGCTGACTGCTGTCTTCATACTAATGCAGCAAGGACCACCGGAACTGCCACATCTCCTAAAGCTGTTACTAAATGGTATCTTCCAAGAATTTGTGTTTACAGAACTCAAGGTGAGTCATTTCCATGGAAATTACCTTTCTCCTTTTAAAAAGGGAATCTTGTTTTGGTACACTCACGTGCTGGGACAGCTTGGCCTGAACTGTGAAAGCCAGATCTGAATCCAAACTTCAGCTACCTTATAAGCTGTTGAAATCTGAATGTTTGCAGCCAGGATGACTTGATTCAAATTTCTCTAAGCTGTGAATAAGAACATGGGGAGAGTAATGGGCTTGTGTAATACAGCACGGACTGTCGAAAAAATGCTGGATCAAACATTCCCTGTTGGACCTGCTACAGCTGTACCTAGAGAGACTGAATAAGAGAAAACAACCCGTGTAACAATCCGCTTGCTCCCGTGGCCCCAGCTTGGCTGTTTTGTGCTGAGCTTTGCAAGACTGAACTAGCTGCCTGGGAGCAGCAAGTGTGAGAGCCCTGAGCGGAGCCACGCAAGCCCCATCCCAGAGGCTGGGGAAGGGACAAAGCAGCCCAGCGAGGAGAAGGGAGAGCAGCCCCCTGCCTGCCCCTCCGCCGTCCCAGGGGCTGGGAGAAATCACAGAGTGCTTAAAATATCAGAGAGATGCCTTAAAATATCAGAGAGAGCTCACGGAGTGCTGGGAGGCCAAGCTGATCCTCCACTGCTTAAGGAAAAGGGAAGGTTGGGTATCTTGGCTGCCTCAAACGACGGCTCCCTCATGTTGATGATCTGTTCTGAGGCTATTGTTTCAGCTTTCTTTCCATCAAATAATTTCCCCATCATAATCTAATGGTCTTATTCAGCCTAACACAGTGGTACTGAAATTCATTTCCCACAGAATCTCACACCCAAACCATATTGTTACAGGTCTCTGTGGACTTGCACTGAAATAATTTTTCCATGTAAAGTGACATTGTCGCTTCTCCCCGCAGACTTGTATTGAAAGCATTTTCCTGTTATATCTCACATATTATAATGCTGTGGTCCCCACAGACAAATTCTTTTTGGAGCATTTTTCTATGCAGTCGCACATTTTAAAAGCCGTAATCGATAACCTTTGCCTGCCACAAAATTGTTCCCCCTAAAGCTTCATACTCAAGCAGCATCACTTGAGTTCCCTGCAGACTTGCATTACAGCAGCTTTGCCACACTAACGACATTGCAAAGGGGGTGTTCGAGTTGCTGGTGTATGTAAGTGTTGCAGCAGTTTACACTTCTCTCACTATAAATTCCCACTTAGAATCTCGTGCCATTTGAAAGCGCCAGTTCAAATGGACAAATACTGACCCTTACCAGGCCATGCTCAGGATGACGTGAGACTTTGCTAACACAGCAGCTTCACTGGTGTCACAAAACTGTCAGGCCGCAGCTCCAAAAGATCCCATTTGTATTATGCTATAGCTGGTCCTTTTTCTTACGTTGCAGATCTTTCAGCTTTTCCTAAATCTTTTCCCTCACTTTGCAGTCTTGGATTATTCTCCTTTTCTCCCTCCTAAGCTGTACACAACCAGCACAGGCTTCTCCCTTTCTCTCACTCCTGTTCTCTGTTCCTTTACTGGAAGATAATTTCAAAGACACTTGCTGGTGGCCTCCCTTCCCTCTGTGACCCCTTGCCTTTCAAAAGGGAATTTCAAATCAACAGGCATACAGTCAATTCCAACCTGCCAAAAGTAATGATGTGGGCTTAAAATCAGGACCCTTTAGGTTTGCTTGCCTATTTTTTTGTTGTTTCTTCCCCCTTTAAACCTTCTTTTTATCTGAACCACTGAGAGATTCAATTTCTAGATTTTTCTCCACAAACGAGAGTATAGAAAGTGTTTTATTTTTATGAAATTCAGGAGTCACAGAAAATCACACAAATCAAGAGACTAGGGTTTTAAGACCAATGCCAAATATCCTGAAAAGTGCAGCATGAGCTGGGGCTCAAAACCTGAAGAATCTGTCAGAGGGGCAAGAAGGCTGGTAAAAGCTGCTCTTCTTCCCCGCAATCCACAAATTTCTGCCAAGGTGAACACAAGGCATGGATGTGTCACCCAGCACACATTTCAACAGGTTACTGTGGTCTCTGGTGGCCTTTTAGAAAAAGCAAACAAGCAAAAACAACTGTGGAGGCAGCTATAGGGCTGCTACTACAGGTTGTTCTGCATCAAGCATACATCCTGGGAGCATCAAAGCAGAGATACCACTATCTGACACTGTGTTTGCTTGTTTGTTTACTTAGGACTGAATTATTATTTTGATTTTGTTAAGCAAGGGGCCCTCAAATCTACAGCACTGAAGTCTTAGACTAGACCTATAGGTGTGAGTCCCTCAAGCGACAGCAGCAGCAGGTTACCGGTTGCTGGCAAAGCAGCAGTTCCAGAGGGCAGGGAGGCAACTTGCCAACACCTGCAGCCCAAGGGCCTGGCCAGGGTCAGGGTCTAACCAGACTTGGCACTACACAAAGGGTCAGGAAAGCACAGTCTTTGGCTGAAAGGGCCTTCTCTTTGTACAAGTTCAAAAACAAGCCACAAAAGTCAAGGCTATGGCCCAACAGGAGAAAGAAAACACAAGTGTCCGGGGTGTCCCACCTGCTGAGCACTCCGTGTGCTCGTTAGCCTGGGGCAAACACACACTGAAGCCCCTACTCCGCCTGCCTCAGCGCCTAGGACTTTCTCCTGGGTCATCCCAGTTAAATGTCTCAACAGTATTTTTTTTTTTTTAATTTTGTTTCTGATCCAGTCCTTTCCCTCTGGGAATCTCTGCTTCGCACACATAATTCAATGTAAATTGGGTTAAAGCTGAGGTCACTGATCCATGGCAGGGAAAGCTGAGCTGAGGACCCTCGCGCTAATTAGTTAGACCTGAATCCTGTCTCTGTGCTGTTAGGGGTGGGCTACCAGCTAAGCTGGGGTGCAGTTCACTTCCATATCCATCCATCCAGGCGCTTCCTGAGAAATCAGAACTTGGGCATGAAAACATCTTGTCAGAAAGCTCCTGACCACCTCCTTAATAGCAGTAGGACCATGCAGCAGGACAGGTTAGCTGCTGGACAGCTTGATGGCTCCGAGTACTCTGATCTTATCTCCACATACTGCTCAACTTAGCATCATTAGTTCGGTGATTTTTCCCAGGCATGACAGTAAAGGCACAGCTTAAGCTTGTTCTATTTTTGACAAATAAAGACAGATCTTATTTTTAAAACCAAGGTAATTAGGACAATAATTTGGGGGAGTGGGGGAGGGGGAAGGTAACATTCTTGCAATCATTCAAAGCCACTGGGTTAAGATGTTCCAAATCCAATAAATGTGCTTTAGGCCACCCTTGATTTCATCCTGATCCATGCCCTGTACCCATCAGCCAGACCCTTGCAATCCGTCCTCTTTCTGCAGTCATTTAACTTGCTGCTTAGCACAAAGAGCACTGTAAGCAGTTCTTAAATAACACAATACTGCAGTCAAGCTCTTCTAGACATACAGCAGTACCGAGTTCTCTTCATTAGGATGACAATTCAGATAATGACCTCCTCAGGAATTCAAACTGATCACACAGACTTCATAGGGAGAATATCTTAAGGATGAAATTATGTAGATGAACATATTACCTAAAAGTATCTGAAATTATTCTATGATGAGCCCTAGGAAATTAGAATTATCAGAAGAAGCAGAGCATGTGAAAAAGTGTCCCTCAATGTCACTTTGTGCCAAGCATTCAAAAACCACACACAAAAACTGCATATAAACTTGGCAAGTGCTTCACAAGGCACAATCACCATAAATCTATCTATTCAAAATGATTTTTAAAGGACTGTTCTGTTGATGATGTCTTTGTTTTATTTCATCCGGCTTAGGCCATTCTAGGCTGGCTAAGTTCTCCTTTTGTTTACAGAAAGCTTCTCAAAGCCGTAAGTCTCAGAAAGTCATCAGGATTATTAGTTCAGAGGGGAGACAGCTCCAATGCGGACAGGCTGAGCGTACAAGTGTCAGCTGCAAATGATGTACGTGTATCCTTACGTAGCTACACGACTGCGCTCTCACACTTGTATTTTCTGGACAACTGTTCAGCTGAATTTTATGTTCCTTGTTTCCTAGATTGAACTCCAGCTCAGCTATACATGACTCCTCACTTTTCCCTTAAAAAGATGTGCACTTTTTTTTGTCCCTAAAATCCAGCAAACAAAATCCCCAAATCATTTCATGAAAGCCTCGCCTTTCGGAGCAGATTTTTTAAAAAGAGTTAAAGAAGCTAAATACTGGGCTCCGAGTGTTTCTGAAAGCACGTTTCCAGACGACATATGACACTATATTAGCTTAAGAGAAAAACCAGACGTGTGCAGAACAGGACACAATACAGGACAGTGTATTGTACATCCCTCTCCAATTTCTGCAGTCAATGGCTCTCGGAGGGCTTTAGAAAACATTGTCGTGACAAGCGATACATTGGGAGTGAGGCACCACTTCAGAGCTGTTTATGGCCACAGGAAAAAATGAAGCATTAGAAGTGCCATGCAGGTTGCACTCAGGAATTAACTTAGAAGAAAAGATGACGTTTGTCTGCCTTTAAAATAGGAACACGTAAGCCCTGGATTGACTCTGACGGTACTTCACTGCAGCATCAGTAATACCTACCAAATAAGCTCAGTTTATCAGCCACAGGGGAAGAAAACTAAGTATCTTCTCTCTCTGCTTATTAAGAGCTTGTAAACCATTTCCTGATCTTCTTTAATGGCAAAATGAATGATACTTTTTAGGGAGTACAGAAATGAATGAGGGAAGAGCTCTGTCAGTTGCCAAGTCCACCCTTGCTCCTGCTTGAATGGCTTTGTTTAGATACTAAATATTCTTTTCTAATATCAAACCCATGTGAAAACTGGATTGCAGATGGGGTCCTGCTCATCAGGAGTCCACTGAGAGCTGCGCAGTTGTATCTTATGCCAGTCAAATGGAGCAATGTGGGAGACAAGCACTAAAAACCCTGGATGCTTCAAAAACAGCCGAGTCAAGAAGACGAGGGCATTGAAGAGAGGAGGGAAGAGACGTCTTAAAAAGAAATAGACTGATACAGCTACAGAATCTATTCAGCAAATGCACACACTGTTTCTCCTCCCTGAAGAGGAAAAAATGATTAGCACAGTTTACTCAGTGCTGTAATAGGATTACAAGTATCTTAAGGAATCTGATACTGTCCCTGCAGGAGCCTGTGTGCTAAGGCAATAGATGAAACAATGTGATGAAACGGACGGATATATTTGGAGACACTGTGGAGCAATTTGACCAGATATTAGTGAAGCAAATGATTCCCAGGACTGATTGCCCCTCAGTGAGGATTACCATTGTGCTCCATGAGAACAGAACTGACCGCAAATGCCTTACACCATGAAAAAAAGAGATGTTCTAGCACCAAATGGAGCTTTTGAACTTTTATTATTGAAAAACTAAGTGTCAGCCAGCATAGTCAAATGGAAAGGGCATTATACAATGGATCAGGAGACGCTCCATCTTACGGTCCTTTATGGACTGGTTGAAGATCAGTGGATGGAAGTAGCCATTCCAGTTATGATTTCTGCAGGATAAGAGAAAGCTTCTTTTGAACAGGATCAGAACTACGTGCTTAAAAATGGTCCATTTTAAAACCTTTTCCACAAGGGCATTCTTGACTACTACTTAAGCTAAGTAGTGAGTGCTGCAAATGATGCTGAAGCCTTTAAATAAGCATTTGTTTACAATGAAAATGTTAGCATTGCTACCATGTGATGAAGACAGGAGAGATCCAAAGCCCGGAGACAGCAGACTTACAATGCAGGAGTTACAGCCAAAATGTCAGGAAAGTGCAGCTCAGGGACAAAGATTCTGTTTAAAGTCAATATTTTGTCAAGATCACATGAAGCAGGCAGGTAGAGACAGCCAAGCTACAGTTCCTAGAGGTAAACAGTTTAAACCAACATTCATGTGAAGTATTTCTTTTTCAAAAGTGCTGACAAATGCCAAATAAGCCATTTTCTTAGACAGATACAAACCAAAGAGTGAAGGTGTTGAGGACGACTGGGACTCTTAGGTATCAACCGAGCTGCAAGCCCCACGGGGCCTGCAGAAGGATTTTGGGGCAAAACGGGGTGATCTGAGGGGCCATCAGCCTGGCAAAACACCAGACCTGGTGCATGGGAGTTTTCTGCCTCTTACGATGTTGCCATCTTTTTGTTCTAATTTACCATTTCATTCTACTGCGCTGTTTTTGTTTTTGTCTTTCTTTAGCCTCATCAACTGACTTTTCCTACGCGTTTGCTGTATTCAGTGCTGGAGGGTGATGCGATACAAGCACTCCAGCTACATGTTATCACAAGCTGAAGAAACAAAACAAAGTTAAAGATCTGATGGGGTGTCAAGATATGCAGTTTGCATCACACCTATGAATGAAGGATTGTGGTATGAAGTTGTTTCTTACCCATTTTCATTTCTTTTTCCTCAATGTAAGATTAAAAATCAAATGTTGGATAAACAACCTTTTAATTCACTCTGCAAATTGTGCAACGTTTGGACTCAAACTAGATCTTTTTGTTCTTAGCATCTGTAAAGACTCTGCAGACCAAACGAGGCTTCCACAGACAGTTTTGCAATTCCAATGCTTTGAAAGTAAGGTTGATACCGTGGTGGAACCAATCAGAACTTAATAAGCAGCATTCTAAAGGAGGATTTCCTTGCAATTCCCTCCCCATTGCTTCAGCTTTTACAGAATGAATAGAGCAAAAGTCAGAAAAATGTGTTTTTTTTCACAGAGTCCATGACTCCGAGTATGCCCAGAAATCAGTTGAGCATGAAGACCCCATTCTGACAACTCCCTTTACAAGACAGGCCGCACTTTAAGTGAATACAGCTCCTGCCTCCAATTCTGCCCTCCTTGCAGTTGGTCTCTTCGTTATATCTGAACAGCAATCTCAGAAATCATCATCACCTACACATATAGGCACACACCCTCAAGAATTAATATGGGCTCGGCTGTCAATTACCTTCGTGCACAGATACACTCTGTTCCTCTTCACTGCTAATATTCTCACCATCAGATTAGTGTTTCTTAAGACTGGAGAGTGACATTTTCCGTTTCTCTAGAAAACACTGCAGGTAACTGCCATGCCAGTGACCTCATCTTCCTGCCATCTCGGCTGATTTTCATCTGGATTGGATTGCCCTAATTGACTAATATTCCTATTATGTTAGGAAAAGGGTTTAATTGTGGCACCTATTCCCTGCGTTCTACTACGTGGCTGTTGCCAGCAATACAATACACACAAACAGGGCCTTTACAGGTGCACTCAAAGTTCAGACTAGTCATGAATTACAACTATGAATGGGAATTAAGTAGAACATTCCTTTCTAAGTACTTAGAACTTGGCAATGGAGGCTTCATTTAGTAACAAAGGTATTAAGCCTGGAGGATTTGGCATAAAGTGGAGCTTCTTTCTGGGGCAGAGATGATTTTACTGAAACATTTGATAATTGTACTTATTATAAGCAAGGGCTGGTAGCATCAATTATTACAAAGGTTGCTTGACACTTCCCATTCATTATAAAATCCTCTTTTCAATTGCTGAAAACTTTGCCAACCTTTAACTACCCAGGCTGAAATTTTCCATGCTGAGCGTCTATCTTAGGCTGATTTATATTTTTTAAAGGAAATTTTAGCCAAAACAGCCTGCCTTTTCCAAGAATGAAACTAGAGAAAAATACATGGTTTTGGCCATGTTTAAAAAAACAAGTCTGCAAAATGCTATACTTCAGAAAAGATCCTAAAAGAGAAAAAAGTTTATCATGCAAATCTCTTGTGCTATCCCGCTGTGAAACTCAGAAACGGTTGTTCAAAAAGTGCAGTAATTATTTCTTGAAGGGGAAATAGCTGCAATATTAGCTTGCCAAAAATCCATTTTCACTACAGATCTGGATTCCCTGAGAGCACCTACCTGGGAAAGGATGGTTAGGTGTGTGTGTGCCCACCAACCACTTACATGTCTAAGCTGAGCTGGTTGCTTGAAGCATTCAGGACCATGTTGCTGAAGATGGATTTTTCTGTACACTCCTGTGTACAGAAACACTCCTGTTGGTCTGAGANCTCTTGTGCTATCCCGCTGTGAAACTCAGAAACGGTTGTTCAAAAAGTGCAGTAATTATTTCTTGAAGGGGAAATAGCTGCAATATTAGCTTGCCAAAAATCCATTTTCACTACAGATCTGGATTCCCTGAGAGCACCTACCTGGGAAAGGATGGTTAGGTGTGTGTGTGCCCACCAATCACTTACATGTCTAAGCTGAGCTGGTTGCTTGAAGCATTCAGGACCATGTTGCTGCAGATGGATTTTTCTGCACACAGCCATTCCTGTCGGTCTGAGATAGATCCAAACATTAAGAAATAGGGATAAAATCATGATTTGCCTATGCTCTTGATGACCACCTTGTTGCCAACCAGAGAGTGCTCATGGGGAAATTGTTGTGATGCAGAAGGAGCTAGATTAGTAAGAAAGAGAAAAATTAGTAAGAATGGTAATTAGGAATTAGTCAAAAAGGAAAGAAACAAGCTGAGACAAAGTGTGGTGAGGCGAGGACTGGACGGGTGGTAAAAAATCAGTGCAGGGCTGTTGGGGTTTAGAAACTGGGATGGAAGGAAGAAGAATAAACAGTTACTGGGCCTGGAAGTCCTGAGTGGGGTTCGTATGGAAACTCTGATTTGAATCACATTCCAGACAAACTGCTTTCCCTGAGGAAAGGAGCCTCCGGAGGGTGAAGTTAGGCTCTGTGAAAGAGAAGCTGTGAAAAGGAGAAAGATGATTCATTTCCAGGGTTCAGCGGGAGAAAGGGCTTTGGGAATTAATGTAGGAGCAGAGAAACAGTCTCTTCTCCCCGTGCTTATCACACCAGGTCTGCTAAAGGAGGACAAACGCAGCCCCTGCACACGCAGACTCTGCACTCTCTTGGCCACAGTGTTGCCAGGCAAATCAGTTAATCCACATTTTTACAGCTTGTCAGTCATCCTCTCAGAGACCCAACACGAGACCCTAGAGTCTGATCTGCAAACTGATGAGCATTCACACTTACAACTGAAGTCAGTAGGAATTATGCTTTGAATATATAAAATATTTCACCGTACTGTGAACTCAGGGAAAAAGAAAAAAATCAGACACATCTCTGGCAATGTTTTCACTTCATCTTCATATCTCTGTTTGCCATCTGTCCAAGTGGGGGTGCAGCATCCTCTCACTCCATTGAGGTGTTATGAAAATATATTATTTCATATCTGTGAAGCACCCAGATACAATAACAACAACTGCTGAAGGAAGGCTCCCAAGGAAATTAAGAACTCTGTATTCAGAGCAGGCTTTGAATAGTGTGCAGTAAATAAACCACGGGGTATACCCTGAACAATGGAGATAAAAGGAAAATATTATATAGCTGCTCATTAAGTAAGGTCCATCCTGCATGCTAAACAAGGCAAGGATTTAACAGTACGTGATCCTGTGATTAAAGACAATACCTTAATGCACATGCACAAAGGCGATAGTGAATCTGCAGCAACAACTTCTAATTTTCGCATGTCCCTAGTTCTGAATGTTTGGCTTAGCCACTTTGTGAGAGTGCCAAATTCTCTTAGTTTGGCTACGCACACAAAAAAAAATGACATAGATCAATAAGGATTAGAGAGAGGGATGGGTTCCAGAACTGGCTCAGTACAAAGTCCAAGGGTGTCTGGAGTCGGTTCATATTAGAGAAGAAGAAAGCTGACCACACCTATTCATCTGGATCCAGACGGCCTCAAATTTCAGAGCTAATCAAGCCTTGTTTCTGCTTTGGGACCATCTTGACAGTGATTTGTTCTCCCTCACTTGTCAGAGGAGGTCTACGAATTTCTTTATATTGGTTTGACCTTTATAAACACTGCAACACTAGTCTTGCCTCTAAGTACTACTTACTCTTGTTAAGTATTTAAGGTTTTGTTTAGCAATATCATAAAAAAAATGTGTGAGGTATGCAGGGGTCTTTCTAGGCAATTTGGGTAACACAACAGGTATTCTTCATCATGAAACTATAATGGGAGGATAGGATAGAAGACCTAAAACAACAGTTTGGCACGTGGAGTTGGCAGCCAAGAAGGGTCTGGATGGAAGACGAATCCCCTTGGAAAAAGAAAATCTCTGAAGCCAGGCAGGCATCCACATGTCACCTCACCTACAGCCGTTCAGGCACACGGAATGGTTGGGACAGAAGGAAACTGAGTGACAGGAAAAGTAGAGGCTCAGCCAGGTGGGAAGAAGTGGAAGGCCCTGTTTTCCAAGGCAGATAAACCAAACTGCTGCACCTGCTATTGCGGCCTGCAGCATCACCCTGACTGTGCCTTGAAAGTGCCATGAGAAATCACAGATGGGCAACAGATCATGCACGACTTACATAAGGTAGCCAGAACGTTGACATTTGTGTTGTCCTTTAGGCTGCTCTTAAACTGCCGGATAATCAAACACGGAAAGAGACTTGCAGGTGACTCTCACTGACCTGGGAGTCACCACAGTGGTGATAAAATCCCCGGGTCTAGATGGTATCACACTGATCAGTGCACGCATGCCCCTGAAGGTAGTGCTTTTACAAAGCCTTAAAATTTTAAATATAAGGGAAAGTGACTGTAAAATTTTCTTTTATAAAATAATTTATCCCAAGAGTCTTGAAAAGTACCTGGCAACAGGAAAGATCTGCTACAGCATTGTCTATGCAGTATAATCAAGACCTTTGTTTTTTGATAGCTGAAAGTATTTACTTTTTTCCATTTTGAATTTGTCAGCTTTTATCCAACTATATGTATGTTTGTTCTTACATCCTGAGATAGAGCTGAGAAGATCCTGATCAGCTTTCCTTGTATTGCTCATTACTTTACAAAAACAAACAAACAAACAAAATCCTTCACCATCTGTCTAGAAAAGATAGAAGCAGCAAGTCAGAGGAAAAGCATGTTAACACAAGTGGGGAAAAAGAAAAAAAAGGGCAAAAGTCAACCCTAATCCATTCTCTCTCCATTGGATTGATTACCAGTATTCCAGTCCTAACCACTGAAACCCACTTTCCACGCGTGGGTAATATTCTCTTGCAGTACCTGAGAAGTGGCATCTGCTGAAACCTGTTTCCTGCTCCCACAGGGTGAAGCTGTTTCAAAACTACAGCCTGATCACCCTAGTCTTTGACTGTGCTGTGTGTATGTGCAGGAACCTACAGGTCTCTGCCTCTACAGAACGTGTGATGCAGACAGCACAGCAAGGGTAAAACCCTGTCCTGATCCCAGAGGCATTTCCACTGCCACCAGGGAATCCAGGATCCTGGCTGCAATTCCAGATTAGCCAAATGACACATTCTCAGCTCCTCTCGGGGTGTTCTTCCACTCCCAGCACTCCCCAAGTTTGCAGTTAGACAGCAAACCCAGCAGATGAAGATTCAATACAGGAGCCCTGCTTTTGCTGCCCAAGTTACCAGCAAAGCTTCCAGGGCTGCAGGATTGCTGGGCATGGGCTTTCCCTGCCCAACTTTGTGCAACACCGTCATCTAGTGGAAGGAGCCTGGAGAACAGGGATCCAGCTGTGCTCCAAACAGCTCCAGCTGTGCTTGCACACACCCTTGCACCACCGGGTACCTGGTGTGGGCAGGGAAGAGTGGCCGTCCCCCGCACCTAAATCTGAACGTGCTTCTCGCTTACCATTTCCCTGAAGCATCAGGCAGGAATTCCTGTTTGAGGGCTGCTCCTCCTTTTTGCTTCTCATCAACGCACTTGGAAAAGGGTGGTAGAAATATGTGTGTCCTTCTGCCTCCCTTCTGCAAGGCTCCTCTGAGCAACTGCTGGAGATCAGTGATTCAGCACGTTCATGGGCAAAGCACTTCCAGCAGCGGCACGTTAATGTGTTATGGAGAGGCAGTTACCAAGCTTCACCAGACAGAATGGTGGTATTCAGATAAAATGCTACAAATAATAAACAGTTTTAGAGAGATGCTTCATGTGGGACCTTTATAGCATTTTGGAAGTCTTAAGCAGGCCTCACTTGTCCCCACATACCAAAGAGGAACATTTGCACCCACTTAGAGATGATGTGAAGTTATGTTGCCTGCACCCTATTCCTGGCTCTCTGTTGTTTATCAAAACAGCCTCCTTTCCGATACCGAGCAGCCCCTTGAAGCTGCTTCATGACACAACGTCCAGCTGCTGAGATCCCAGGACACAGTGGAAGATAACGAAGAAGCCAGTGCCAGGCGTGTTTGAAAGATTTGTCTGCAGGTGTTTCAAGAGGGCAAACCCAAATGCAGAAGTGTTGCAAATCAGAGCCTAGCAACGGCTGACCGATTTGTTAAAGAGGCACTATTACTAGAACAGGCCTAACCCTTGTCTTGTACGGAGCTGTAGGTAACAGATCTGTATCTGGATTGCAGCTAAACTGCAAAATTCAATAGCTACATGGTGGCCACAGGTAAATTTAACTGCCTAGGACTATCTCAACTTAAGGAAAAGACATTTAGCGATCAAACCTTTTATCCAAATTATAAAGTTCCTTTCCTCTAAATGCATCACTCAGTTTCCAAACAGCAGTTTTATTAAACTTCCCCGAGTCAACTCAAAGCAGACATTACATTTTAGAAGGAACATCACAAAAATGCAGCTTGTTCTAAAAATTAAAGTTTCTCCTATAAACTCTATATAGCTTGTTTTAATAGTGGAAACTCAAGAGGATTTGGTGTTCTTCTCTCCTCTGCTTTTACCCTAGGGAAGGCAGCATGGCTAATAAAACCCACAAAGATCAACCCTAAAAATAAATAACTGCTGTTGGTCCAGACGGTCTGACTCTTGAAAGAATTTGATCTGGGTGGTAATTACATTTCACTTTCAATCCATACATGAATTCAGTGCTGGCAAGATGTGTCTTTTATCTTCCTGTCCTCGCTGATCCATCCATGAACATTTCCACAGCATTTATCCTAGCAGGAACACTGTGGTGCCCTGAAGTGCTTTGTTTATTCACACAAATACAGCAGAGACAACAATATTGCAAGCTACTTTACATCACCCTGTGACCATTCTTGCACCATACCCATAGAGAACAAGTTTAAGGGTGAGAAAGCATCTCTTTCGCTCATCACTATGCTATAAAGTTGTCCACTGGAATCCTTTAAGATCTCTGAGGGTAGGGAGAATATGCTTACAAATATCTAATAAAAGAGATCATCTCTCGCTGTATGCCTGGCTTCCATTCTATCCTTAGACCACCATGACTTCAGCACAGCTATTACATTACTAATCAGAAGTAGACTGGGAGGTATCAATTTTACAAGAAAATACTTGTCTGATGATAACAGCACTAAAATCTGGTGAACACTGTCTAACACCCAGGGGAAAAAAAAAGTCAGTCATTTTACTACTTATCTCTTCTGCTGCTCTGGGAAGATATTTATATGTTTACCTCCTAGCCTTGAAGAATAAGAATAGTAACTTACTCGGTGGTGAATGGATTTTGTTCTTTCAACTGGTGGCCTTCACAAAATCCTGTCCTGAACCACCTAGTTCTTGGTGCCAAAATAGGTAACAATGGCTCTTCCAGCATCAGAAACTGAGAGGCATTTTGATGATGAGTGGATCTGCCATTTTGATCACAACACTGTCCTGTAGCTTTACGAACTTCTTATCACTTACTTGCCAAAAGATAAGCATTTTTTCTGGATATTTAAATCTTTTTTTTTTTTGCTTCTTTCATTGTTGTTCTTGCTATTTCTATCACCACTATTGCAAAAAAATTAAAAATGGGGCAAATGAGTCTCCTTCCTTTGCCTCTACACAAGACAGCATACTTCTCTTTCATGGTAAAGACTTTCATTAATTTCACTTCAAGGAAAGAATTTCAAGGGAGGAATAGTATTACTCACCTGCCTGCTGTTCTTGGCAGGCACTGACATGTACAGAGCAAAGCCATAGGTCCTGTTATTGCCTTCTAGTTAAAGAGCTGGAGAGACAAAGGCATCGCTGTTTCAGAGTTTAAGAGGAAGCAGTAATGAATATTGGTAGGTCACAAACTGGCCTGTACAGACACTTCTGAGTGAATCTGGAGGTCTCCAGGAGGTCACTTGTTTCTTGACCCTCCATTTATAGTAAATTTGGAAAACACATGGTGCTGGATAAAGTGAAACTAAATTCGTCTTCTGTTTACTGCTGAAGATAGTTTGAAATTATGTCAGGATCACTTGCCTAGTTTCAGGCTCCATTATCAGACTTCATTTTGATACATGGCATTATAGATTAAAAAAAAAAAAAAAACATGTCAAAGGATAGTTCAAAAAGTGAAGAAAATGTTTTAAGCGTCCAGGAAAACACATCTTTGGGAAAAACTCAGATCCAAGAAGGCCACTGATTTCAGTGGAGCTACAACAATTCACTTCAGTAATCCCGTACATGTAACTTCCAGTTTCCTTGGCAAATTCAAGACAGGCTGGAAAAGGAAATAACAGCACCTAACACAGTGAAGCTCCAAACTCAACTAGGGCTTCCAAGCACTACTAGAATATGAACAAGAATAATTAACAAAATTAGCCTGTTTAGGAGCCTTCCAACTAGAGCTGAACACCAGGGATGCCTAGATCAGAGAAAGTGTCAGCCTACAGAGGGTATCCAACCCATGCCATGAGTCTGTCCCACTCTCTGATGATTTCCAACCGTAAGGTCTCTGGCTGATGATCAGAGGTGACTGGAGCTCAAGCAGTTATTGTTGCGATCTGTTTAGCCCATTTCTGTGCCAGAGTTTCCTGGGTCAGCAGCACGGAGGCCTCGATGGCACGGCCAGTCCTGCTCAGATACCGTGCAACACTGAATGCTCTCTACTAATGTAACCTGGAACAAGCTGCAGCCTTTGCTACTCTGTTAGATTGAGATCTGTGATATCTCAAAAGGAGTAAAAGGGAAAGGTAGGAAGAAGTCCAATATCTCCCCTACAGATCACAGCAAAACACCTCTCTGTGACTGTGAATCTGAGCTTTTAATAAACNCATCACAAAAATGCAGCTTGTTCTAAAAATTAAAGTTTCTCCTATAAACTCTATATAGCTTGTTTTAATAGTGGAAACTCAAGAGGATTTGGTGTTCTTCTCTCCTCTGCTTTTACCCTAGGGAAGGCAGCATGGCTAATAAAACCCACAAAGATCAACCCTAAAAATAAATAACTGCTGTTGGTCCAGACGGTCTGACTCTTGAAAGAATTTGATCTGGGTGGTAATTACATTTCACTTTCAATCCATACATGAATTCAGTGCTGGCAAGATGTGTCTTTTATCTTCCTGTCCTCGCTGATCCATCCATGAACATTTCCACAGCATTTATCCTAGCAGGAACACTGTGGTGCCCTGAAGTGCTTTGTTTATTCACACAAATACAGCAGAGACAACAATATTGCAAGCTACTTTACATCACCCTGTGACCATTCTTGCACCATACCCATAGAGAACAAGTTTAAGGGTGAGAAAGCATCTCTTTCGCTCATCACTATGCTATAAAGTTGTCCACTGGAATCCTTTAAGATCTCTGAGGGTAGGGAGAATATGCTTACAAATATCTAATAAAAGAGATCATCTCTCGCTGTATGCCTGGCTTCCATTCTATCCTTAGACCACCATGACTTCAGCACAGCTATTACATTACTAATCAGAAGTAGACTGGGAGGTATCAATTTTACAAGAAAATACTTGTCTGATGATAACAGCACTAAAATCTGGTGAACACTGTCTAACACCCAGGGGAAAAAAAAAGTCAGTCATTTTACTACTTATCTCTTCTGCTGCTCTGGGAAGATATTTATATGTTTACCTCCTAGCCTTGAAGAATAAGAATAGTAACTTACTCGGTGGTGAATGGATTTTGTTCTTTCAACTGGTGGCCTTCACAAAATCCTGTCCTGAACCACCTAGTTCTTGGTGCCAAAATAGGTAACAATGGCTCTTCCAGCATCAGAAACTGAGAGGCATTTTGATGATGAGTGGATCTGCCATTTTGATCACAACACTGTCCTGTCTAACTTAGCTTTACGAACTTCTTATCACTTACTTGCCAAAAGATAAGCATTTTTTCTGGATATTTAAATCTTTTTTTTTTTTGCTTCTTTCATTGTTGTTCTTGCTATTTCTATCACCACTATTGCAAAAAAATTAAAAATGGGGCAAATGAGTCTCCTTCCTTTGCCTCTACACAAGACAGCATACTTCTCTTTCATGGTAAAGACTTTCATTAATTTCACTTCAAGGAAAGAATTTCAAGGGAGGAATAGTATTACTCACCTGCCTGCTGTTCTTGGCAGGCACTGACATGTACAGAGCAAAGCCATAGGTCCTGTTATTGCCTTCTAGTTAAAGAGCTGGAGAGACAAAGGCATCGCTGTTTCAGAGTTTAAGAGGAAGCAGTAATGAATATTGGTAGGTCACAAACTGGCCTGTACAGACACTTCTGAGTGAATCTGGAGGTCTCCAGGAGGTCACTTGTTTCTTGACCCTCCATTTATAGTAAATTTGGAAAACACATGGTGCTGGATAAAGTGAAACTAAATTCGTCTTCTGTTTACTGCTGAAGATAGTTTGAAATTACGTCAGGATCACTTGCCTAGTTTCAGGCTCCATTATCAGACTTCATTTTGATACATGGCATTATAGATTAAAAAAAAAAAAAAAACATGTCAAAGGATAGTTCAAAAAGTGAAGAAAATGTTTTAAGCGTCCAGGAAAACACATCTTTGGGAAAAACTCAGATCCAAGAAGGCCACTGATTTCAGTGGAGCTACAACAATTCACTTCAGTAATCCCGTACATGTAACTTCCAGTTTCCTTGGCAAATTCAAGACAGGCTGGAAAAGGAAATAACAGCACCTAACACAGTGAAGCTCCAAACTCAACTAGGGCTTCCAAGCACTACTAGAATATGAACAAGAATAATTAACAAAATTAGCCTGTTTAGGAGCCTTCCAACTAGAGCTGAACACCAGGGATGCCTAGATCAGAGAAAGTGTCAGCCTACAGAGGGTATCCAACCCATGCCATGAGTCTGTCCCACTCTCTGATGATTTCCAACCGTAAGGTCTCTGGCTGATGATCAGAGGTGACTGGAGCTCAAGCAGTTATTGTTGCGATCTGTTTAGCCCATTTCTGTGCCAGAGTTTCCTGGGTCAGCAGCACGGAGGCCTCGATGGCACGGCCAGTCCTGCTCAGATACCGTGCAACACTGAATGCTCTCTACTAATGTAACCTGGAACAAGCTGCAGCCTTTGCTACTCTGTTAGATTGAGATCTGTGATATCTCAAAAGGAGTAAAAGGGAAAGGTAGGAAGAAGTCCAATATCTCCCCTACAGATCACAGCAAAACACCTCTCTGTGACTGTGAATCTGAGCTTTTAATAAACAGTTTAGAACCTTCTATAAAATGGTGCTGTATTATTTGGCCAGAAATGGGACATTTTCAGTCTGGAAAATCCTAACTCTTGATCATAATTCCTTCAGTTCTACTTTAAGGTAGCCAAACAGTGCATGGCCATACTTCAACTTAAGACATTTAAGAGAGACCCTAGAAGAGAGCTATGAGGGTTGTCAACACTTGTTTGCTGCTGAATCTGAGCAGTCTCCAGAGGATTCATGACTGCAGCGAATTCCCATTCTCTCTGGAGGTTTCTTATTGATTCAGGGGAGCCAGAATTTCATCTGGAGAATTAGCAGCAGCTACAGACCAGCCCTTCCTGAGAATTCAAAGCAAGGCATGCCGAGACAGGAGCTGGGAGCTTAGGAAGGGCTGCGTGGCTATGAATACAATACAAGAAGGATTAATGATGCTATAAGCCACACTATTAGGGTCTGAAATGAGAAGTTTCCAAGATCCAGGAAAATGTAAGACCGTAAGAACAATCATGCTGAGCCAGCTGACAGATCCCTTTAGCCCAGTGTATTGTTTTCACCAGTAAGGCAAAGAGCATAAGAAACAGGGTGTGTATGTACAGCTTCCCCTGGGAAATCCTCCTCCTTTCCAGCACTCAACAGTTTAGGACCGAGCGATCACAGCAGCACTGTTGTTTTTGAAAATCGCTAATCTGCCTTCTCTCCTAAATTCCCCTAGTCCTGTTTTTAACCTATATAGACTTTTGACCTCCACAGCATCTCCTGACAACGAGTTTCCAAGCATAATTAGGAGTTGCGTGAAAAAGCACTTCCCTGTTCCTACCTGGAAACACAAGAGTGGCCAGTGCCGGGCAGCCTCTGGCAGGGCAAGGCTGCTCCAAGTACTAGACTGCAGCAATATCCTGGGTAATTATATGACACCTTAGACTGTTTAAATTGTAACATCTATACACAACCTTGAACAAAAAGGTTGTTTGTGAGAGCTGGCAATATTGGCTATCATCCAAACTACCTCCTCTAGCAATATTCCCTACCCACTGTCTAGACCGATGATAGTCAGATAAGAATTTGAATCTTGATCTCTGCATGGGAGGCTCAGGCAGGGAAATCATTACCCAGCAGTAGCGAAAATACCTTTCTGTGTGCTACATGCCACTGTTTTTAGAACAATGGAGCAGCATGCTACAAAAAGCTATAGCAAAATGCCTGTAACACATGGAGGAGAACAAAGCTTCCTTTGCCTTATGTGCAAGCACCTCAGTCCCTCCCCACTCAGACTCTTATGTCCCAAAATCATTAGCCAAAAGATGGGTGCACAGGCTGTGTTCACTCCTGGGGTTGCCTACACCAGGCCAGGTGATAAAGAAAAGTTATTTCAGCTGAAGAATAGGAAAACCATCTTTCCTCCTCAGTGCCACTTTCAGCAGATGAAGTGTCACGGGAAGAAATAAACAAAACCAGACCCTTCTGCAAACACAGATTCCAGTACCTGCCCATCTCACAGGAGCATTTCGCATTCAGTGGCTTTCTCCGAAGGGGAAATTTTCTATACTGATCACTGAGGGAACAGTTACAGGCGTAAATCAGCTCCATTAAATCAACAGTGTAAAACATATGCGGACAAGCCAGTGGACTTTTTTTCTTCCACAAATAAGCTGCTTTTATCATGGGAATAATCTTAATGTTTGCTGACACTGTAATTAAAAATTAAAGCTGCATAAAAATGTGAGGTTTGCTAAAACACAATAGATATCTTTTATTCATACAATATATGGCACCAAAATATTCAGCGTTCTGGGGACTGTAATTAATCAGTGTGCTCTTGCTGAACTTCTTTTAATTGTCTATGATGGGGTGTTTTGAGGGGGATTATTGAGTTTTAACATGGAATGAGATCAGGCACCATGGGGAATATTTACATGAATAAAGATTGCACGATCAGGACCTTTGATCTGGGAATTGCTATTCTGTAATCATCTGTAAAGCACCAGGAGTGCCCCTGGCACTGTATATATAATAATAAACGATTAACAATAAATCATGTAATTAAATCTTCACTTCGAACATTCTTTTTGTAATTCTTGCCTCAGATTTAAGTTCCCACATCAGACATATTAGGTCCTCATAATATTATTAAAGTTCCTACACTTGAGCTTTTACAATTCCCCTAGGGATCTATTGTTTCTTTGTTTAATGTGTTTATGAGCCAAAGGCCCCATTAAATTCAACAGGGAAACTCCCAGACCTTTAAAAACTTTGCCACCAGAGACAATTCTTAGGAAACAGGACCATTTTTGTCATTCTATCATGTAGCTATTGGGAAGTCGATCGATCAGAGAAATTCCAGGAGACCCTTCCCCCCAAGAAATAATAAAAAGTTATCCAGTAATTTATGTCACCAGGCAGGCTAAGCCAGAACAGCTCCAACTATATCATTTTCCCTCCTCCATTGCATCTGGTCATCCTCACAGACACACATTAGGAATATTTTGTACCACAACCATCATTCTCTGTTTCTCACCACCTTTCTCAGTGCCCCCTCTAAGGATGAAGAAAAGTCTACTCATCTTCCTTTCACTGGGGAGATGATGAGATACATGAACACTTGCATTTATCTAAACTCAAGTTGAAACTTATCCCCAACAGATTTAACTGTCACATTATATCAGAGATAGGATATTTAAAAAAAAAAAAGGAAAAAAAAACAGTGGTAATTTCAAGTATCAAACACTAACTCTTAACAGTGAGTTCCCACCCACCTTCAAGAGGAACTTCTTAAATAACGTGGAGTCTCTTTAGGGAAAGCAGAAGGACGGGACCTTTATCAGCGTGCTGGAGAAGCTGGAGCTGGCCACGGACAGGCTTCATGGACTGACCCCCCACTGGAAATTATCTGACATTGCTTTCTGTAATCCAGATGGCCAATAAATTCTGGTTTATTTTAGAGAGTTATCTTGTCTAGCTGCAAGGCACTTCTCAGCTGCTTGCCTCATTTTTCTAAAAAGTAAAACTCATTCAGAATTTAAGTCTCCTTGGTGAAGCCACAGAGGAGAAGCAGGGCTGCTGTGGTTCATAAATTCAGCCTCAAGACTCAAAGGCAGCACAGAGCAAAGGGAGTTCACACTTATGTAAAAGTGTACCCAAGGGATCCTGGGGGTCACTTGTGTAAAAGGCAGGGTCTAAAGTGAGAATGCCTGGCATCAATCTGAGCAACATCATGCCAGTAGAAACAGTTCATCCGCAGTCGAGTTGGCGGTACCTCAACACAGAAGAACTTATATGGGTTAGAGTGAGCCCTGGGTGAAATGGAAATTCTTTTGGCCTTGACTAATGCATTTTAAGTGACTCCCACTTAGGGTCAAATAATTACAAGTCCCATTTTGTTAAACAGTTAAAAAACAAACACAATCTGTATGAGGCTGGAAGGTTTCAGCTACATTCCAGTGAACATGAGGGATGGCGAATGTAGCCTGTGGGCCAAACACAGCCCACGCAGAGCTTCACCCTGCTGCCTCTTTCATCTCCAACATCCCGAGGTGCAGCCCGCAGAGGCTCCGGGATCCCAACAAGCAGGGCTCCGTCTCGCTCCAAGCGAGCACGTAGCACATGCTAGGGCCTGTGCTTCCCGGGAGCCGCACCATCATGCCGTGGTTCCCACCTTGCTGCATCTCTCAAACTCGGTGCGGGGCTTAGGTTTGATTTCAGCAGTGAGAATTATGTATAACTCTTTAAGTAACCAGCAAGGTGTCTGCGTTGTTTCCTGTTCCAAAGGCAGTAATTGATGGCATTCATATTCAGTAGTAACTGATGGCAGCCATCAGCCCGCTGATTCTTTGATGAATCGCGTTCTCGTATAATGTTTGATCCATGCTGATGTCTTGGAGTTACTAGAAAATCCAAACAAGTGCATTTCCTCCTACCTCTCCAAAATCCAACGATACACAAGCAAAATCATACACGAAATGGAGTACGTGTTTGGTAATTCTCATTGTAGATAATTTATATCGTTTGACCCCATATCAAATAACAGGCTGTTTTAGAAAAAAATGAACATTGAATAAAGTTGTAGCTGTGTCTCTGCAATACCTTTGGATGGCTTCAGGATAAAAGCCTAGTGAAGGGACCCTGTAACATATTCTACTTTTCCAACTCATCAAAATCTTTCTAGTTACTACAAATGCAGTAACTTCCTATCCAAAATACTTTATAAACAAGTTCTTCCCAATTCCCCTGCAAAAAAGCTAAGTACAGGCTGAAATGCAAAGACACAAAGAGTTTGCATGCCAAGAGTATCAATCAAGCACATTTGCTGCCTAGCGGGGATCCAGCTACCAGTACAGAAGCCCTTATGCAAGCACAGGGTGTGCAAATGAGACCTGAGTGATTCAGCTGCGGCAATCGAGTAGGAAAGGATTGTAATACACCTGTAATTCCAGGTTCCCAAAGCTTGGACCAGACCTTGGATCACCTCTTTTCTCTTAGTCTAGCATTCTACTCTGCCTCCTGAGTTACCTTTTGTTGACTTGAACTTTACAGCAGTAGGATCAACCACTATCAGCTCTCTGTAAAGAAAGAGATTGTGTTATTCAGGACAGATTTTTAAAAAATCACATGTATCTATATGTATCTTAGCCTTCTATCTTTCTAAAATGAAACCTTCCAACATGTCTCAAAACTGAAACGTGTTTTGTTTCCCTGCCTTTTGTGCTGCAGCTTCTTCAGTGCTACCAGTGGAAGCAGTGACCCAAGGGCTCATGGTGAGGGCTGCACTACCAGGTTCTATGATTTAAAAGAACTTTTTTTGGAGGATAGCACTGTACCCTATTTGAAACTCAGCATCTCATCTTGAACAAAATGTTTAACTGCAATATTTTGCTCTCTTTTCTTCAGATGGCAGATAAACCAGAAAATAGCTTATAACCTTCTTTGTAAATGCTCTGATATGTGAATGAAGCATTCCTCCTTTCCTTGCCATTGCCTTCCTGCAAAGGCTTTCTGTCTGAAACAAAGATGCTGGGTTAGAAGTGCAACTAATCAGTAGCCTAAAAACAGGCAAAAAGCCCTAGTCTAAGGTCAGCATGACCTGTAGTAACTGTCTCTGCTGCTCTTCCACACACACCAAGTATTAACAGCCACCCAACACAACTCCCTAGCATGACTGAACAGTAAAAAATGAGATAAGACAAAGCCTCTTGCCCTAAGCTTACTGCTCAAAGGGCACAAAACACTAAGTTCATTCCTACATATAAAGAACATTTATTTGGAGAAATCTCTGCCAAAGAACCCCACAAAGATTAACTCTTGCTTCTCTGGATGCCATCACTAAATACTGAGACCTCCAGCTTGCTCCAGAAATCAGCACTTTCTGGAAGCAGAAAGCATTCACGTTAGTTTCCCACATAACTGTGCAGCTCATAAACACAAGAGCCACACTGAAGGGAGCAGTTATGCAACAGGGCTCTGTGGAAGAGAAAAAAATGCTCAAGGCAAGTTGGCCGCTTACATCATATATTTCCACGCTCTGTTTACCATCTCTCTCTATAGGAATCTCAGTCCTACTGCATAAGATGTGGGTGAATAGCTTCTGATGAAAGAATAAAAGAAAATAAAAAAATCTTTTTGAATATTCACCTTAAATTCCAACATAAATCTTTTTTTAAAAAATATCACTCATGTAGCAGATTTTTTTTTAATGTCTAACCCCTAGTAAGCTACCTATGAGGAATGAGGATATCTTCTACATGCTCCTTGTGATCCGTGCTTTGCAACTGCATTTTCTTCCATATCTACTTCTGAATTCTCTCTAATATACTTTTGGTCCATATCTGTACAGTGTTAGAGGTAAGTATCAGACCTCTGTGCTTCACTAAGGGGGCTCTGATGTGATTTTAAGCAGCAACTTAAAGACCACTTTTTGCTGTTGCAGTGCTGGCTGAAAGCAGCTGCTTTTGTTTCCTTCTCCCAGCAGTGAATTAGATGCTGGGAGAATTAGATTAGAATGAGGAACTAATTCAGGTTAAAGTTCCTTTTCCCCATAAACATTCCCTATAACTAGCCCCGCACTACTTACAACAATAACTTAGAAATTGCTGAAAATTCTCCCTCATCGACCTTGCTCACCCCTTAACCTGCGCAATCCATAGACTGATACACAGTGAAGCCCTCAATGAAAAAAAATGTGAGCAGAAATGAAAGGCCTTGCTGTACATGAACGCGAGATCAGGTAGCAGGGAAGGAAAGATGCATGAGCAGGAAAAGCCTACTACCCTAAAAGCCCCAGTATCATGGAACTGCAAACCGAGGGATCCACCTCTGAACAAAGCCAGTTCTAAGGGATGTCATCATTTTTTAGGATTTTGCCTGATTAGGAAGGAGGGATGTCTCCAGCCAAGGGAAAAAATGAATTTTTGCAGCTTGTCTGAACACAGATACTGTTTGAAGAAGCAAAATGCCCACAAAGTAAAGACAGGTTGCAAAGCAGATGCACTTAACACAATACCCAAAACATTCAAGAAGGACTTGAAAAAAGAGGCAGAGAGAGAGGAATCTGTGGAGCAAAGGATCATGCAGAACTCAGGGATACTGCATAGAGCAGTTGGAGAGAGGCACCAGTTTTAAAGACAGAGAGAGAGCCCAGACAGAAATGAGGAGCTCTGAAAGAGCTCCAAGAAAACACAAGTGGGAGATAAAAACTGAAGCAAGGAATGGCTCATACAAAAATTGATTATAAAAACAAATAAAAAAACCCATACGTGGGTTTTTTTTCATTTGTGGTCTAGAATAAAGAAAAGATAGTTTAAGAAAAGCTTCTGCAAAGCTTCCCATCAAATTGTTTACCACAAATCCCTGGCGAGTTAATCAAGAAGGAGCTCTGCAGATCATGGTCTTAACAGCTAGGTTGCAGAGCCTCACTTCTAAGAAAGGGTATCCTGACTTCAGAAAGTGACACAGACAGTAGCTAGAGCTCACTACAGAAAAATACAGCAAAAAAATATCCAAAAACCTTAGGCACAGTAGTTCATCATGCAATCTCAGACCTATCAGCAAAGCTCGCAGGAGAAATGTGTTGCAACAACTGGTTTCAAGACTGGAAAACCAAATAGCAGAATATTTCTGAGCAGTGAAATACAAGAAGAGGGTTCATCTCTATATGGAAGCAGAAAACAGCATGAACACCACATGCACTTTATCTCCAGACTTCCCCAATTTTGAAGACAGACACAAGAAGAAAGTTTTCAAATATTTGGAAATTCTTTGCACCCAGAACTCCATGGCTTTAGAAAATCAGCAGTCATTTAACACTCATCATAAATAAGAACCCTAAAGCACATTAACACAGTGCAATTGCTAATGCAATAGGCAAGACTTCGTTTATCTGAAGGTCAAATAAGGGGGTGGACAATTAGTCCAAAGGATGCTCTGCAGCATCTTCCTTCCAGCACATCTTTTCACCCGTAACATTCTCATTCGCAAGAGTTCGCAGCTCTGTGCATGTCTGGGGTTTTCCCTGGGAGCTCTAAAACCAGGCAAGCCTGACATTTCTAGGCAAAACAGATTTAAGATAATATTACATATATTTACAGGATATCTAATCCCAGACATTTCTTCTCTTACAAGAATTCTGGAGCTTAACACCCTGAAGGGTGCAGAGAAAGGCAAACTTCTTGCTTTTTTGTGTTGCTGCTTTCCATGAGGCATGCATTTTTTTAGTTCACATTTTTCTTTGATTTAAAGGAAATCTGAATACTTCTTTACTGATTTGCAAAGGCAAATCTGAGTGTTCTTTTTCATCTGTACTAGTGGTTTAAGACCTCAAACTTTGAGTGCAGCTTGTCACAAATTAAAAATGACATATCACTGTAATAGCATTTGCTCCACAACGTCAGCAGCTACGCATTCCATCTTGCTTTGATCATATGTCAGCACCAGATTTATGTGACTTCCCCTGACCATGTACTACCTCATTAAGGTCTCTCATGGCACATGAATTTACAGTGAACATTGAAACTTAAATCTAAACCTAGTACATGCCAAGATGAAGAAACAATGTGATCTAACCCAGTTACACTGGAGGAGCCCCCCTTCTTTTTACAAACCGTGAGACTTTAATGTTATTGTTTCAAACCTTTCCTTGATGCTTTCCCTCTGATGCTTAACATATTCCTGAATAATTGTACCATGATGGTAGCCAGCATACTGTGAACAATATTCATCCCACAGTTCACTAGCTTATACTGTTGCTGGTTGAATCCATCATTTCTTGTATTTTCACAGTGTACTGCAAAAGGTGAAAGACAAACTTGCTGCTGCTTCTCATTGCTTGCACTAGAATCTTTCACATAATAAATCTCATACGTGATCTCCCTTTTAGTATCAGGATCAGAGGAGAATATAACCTGCTAAATTCTCCAATCGCTAAGGCAGAGCAGTGCCCTGCTTTTCATTAGGGCATCCTGAACATGAGAAAAGTCACGTGCCTGTCATTTCTCGTACCAGTGCGCTGAGATTATGATCCGATCAAAAATGCAGCTGCAGTCTGCGTGGGTGGTTTTAACAGAGCTCCAGAGATTTGCTTCATGTGGCAGAATTAGGATGTCCATTGATCACAAATTACTGGACGTTTCTTCTATGAGATCAATGCAATGTCTATAGAAGCTTCAACGTGCAGATGCTTGTCAAGCGTTCATTGATGCTTGTGATTGCTCTGTCTTTCCTCATTATTTATGAATAGAGGAGAAAGGCAAAGAGAAAGCCAACTCTATCAGCTACAAAGAACATACTCTTGTGGAGAAACAACTTACTAGCTGTAGGCTACAAAATAAAGGGAAAGTCAGGAAGATGAGGTCAGTGTTCTTGTTTACTTTGTTAAAATTGCTTTGTTGTAATCGAACTGGACAGTAACTTCACTGAATCAGGTACAGGGATTACATCCTTTTCAATGGAATCCAAGACTAAGACATAGGCACACTGAAGGAATCGGGAAGTTGGAGAAGTTACTGGTCCAAGAATCAGCAAATCTCCTTTCTAGAGCGATTCTAGCACTTTGGGGCTGGGCTGGATAATGTGTCCTGCTCTGAACAGTATAATCACAGCCCTTTTTCTTTTTTGGGGGGGGGGGTGGGTAGGAGAGTACAAAAAACCACCACCCAAAGCAGTGCTCACCCTCTTTTGAGGGCTGTGCGCCAAAGCCCTGCAAGGTAAGAGCAAGATGCAGAAATACCTGCTCAGGAAGACTCAGGAAGAGGAGGACTCTGGGAAGACCCCCAGAGATGTCAGTGCTTCACAAAAAACTTTGTGATCCTTCTTCGGAAAAACAGCGCTAAAATCCAGAGAAAACCACAAGTATGAGAAAAATAGACAATAACAGTATATTCAGTATCTGAAAGATCACATGTTTCGGAATGTTGCAGTCAGGAGACTGCACACGTGAGAGGGAAAAATCATTGTATAAGCACCAGATTGCCTCAGGGAAGAAAAAAAATAGCTATGACAGCTGGCTCCAGGATTGAGAACAGTGGACAAACATCTCCTACGATATCCATAGGATGTTGTGAACCTGGAAGTTGCATGTGAATAGCAATGCCGGGTTTAGGTTGGTTGACAAGATATTTTCAGAGAATGAAGGAATGCAGGACAAATAAGTTCTAAAGGCTTAAAATTTAATCATGAGGAAAATCTCCATTAGCTGCTACTGAGATTAGAGCTTCTGTTTTCCAGAGCAGGCAGCCCTTATACAGAAATAACTTCTGATTGCTTGAATTATACCAAGAGGTAGCAACAACCATTGGCAAGTTTAATAAAATTTATAAGAATTATGTTTGATTGAACTACAGTTTACTCTCCTGGACTGCAGTGGAACTTTGAATCTCTTGCTTTACATATAAGCAGCACCTCGCTGAGCACAAACGTAGCTTGGAGGAATGCATTACAAGTGCAGAACAAATCAAATTAGCTCATAGGTGTTATTTGTTCATATCTCATTTCTCCCTCAGCCTTTTGTTAACTACTGCAATGCAACATCTGGCCTGTTGGAGAGGTAACTGTTTTACTAAAAATGTCCTGAAAAGAGGTGCAACAGGACACATTATGGCACATTACTGCAGCCCCTTAACAGCAGGTACCTTCAGCATGAACAAGGTAAGTGTGCCTGCCTAACCTGTGTCACCTTCATAGCACAGCAGACTGCTTAAAGCTATTAAATGTTAAGGATGAGTGCAGCAAAGTGAGAATCACCTGTTTTAGAATAATGTGAAAGGAAAAAAAGATAATCAAGACTTAGAGTACCACCTGTTTCAGTTTTTTTCCATGTCATTGAAATGTGAAAGTCCCATAAGAGTTCAGTAATACATTCCATGATGGCAACAATTAATATTACAAATTATAATTTTTTTAAATTATATTATTCTATACATTTGAAGTTAAAAGTTTAAAGTACTTTTTTCTACAGCAAAGGGCAAAGACTGCTTTCACGATTTTTTTTTTGTGTGTGTGTGATTTCCATAAGACAGTTTGGGGAAATGATTTTACGACTTCCTCAGTCAACATTTACCGTTTCACACTGATTAGTGCAAATGACAGGCTTCAATGACATACACATTTGGTGCAACTATTTGCACAGAAATGGACATTTTCCTGCCTAACACTTCAGTAGATCAGGCAACAACAAATGAAAATTTACTATAGCAGAAGGGCCACAACTGTGAGTTCTATTAGGCAATGGAGGAGCTTATGAGTCATTTAATAGACTCTGCCATTGCTTGCAAAGGTTTCTGCAGCCTCCTTACCAAAAACACAGTGATGCTTCCGTGCAATAGGTGAGTGCTGTGAGAAAGGAGCAAGAACAAACTGAAAAAATGGCCTCCTATAGAGGCTAAAAGTGATGCAGTATCACAGCAGAGTTTACTGAAATGAGACTGCCATGTGTGAAACAGGGAACTCTCTACCACACATTCAAAGACACTGGTAAAAGCTCCTTGCTCAAATCTTTTAGAAACAGACTGGGCAAAACACTAGACCCTTTACTCAGAGAGCAACCACGTCCTAAGAGAGGCTTTTCAGTGACTTGAGCTAGACGGATCCAAAGTCATGCCTATCCAGCACAAATGAGGAAATACATAGGTCTTTTAATTCAAAAAGTAGCTTTAAAACCTTGGACAAATTCTGCCATTAAAACTAAACAGGAACTTTAGAGAAAGACATCTACTTACCTGAAGTATCAAGCAAAGGTATTTTACCTAAATGTTTAATGCAGATTTGGCTTACCAAAGTTTTTGGAACTGTAACAGTTCTTAGAAATTATTTTGTGTTACCACATGAATATTTGCTTTTGCTTCACAAATAAGAAAATTTTCCTCCTCCATTTAAATTTTATGCCATCCCTTACCTTTATAATTAATACAAATAAGTACCACATGGCTAAGGAATAGTGTACAGATTCTGGATCAAATAACATCCTTCTAATGCTTACAAAGCACTTATATTTGAATATTCCAATCTCTTTCAAGCATGTCCGTACACTTCTTCAGTAAGTAAATCTCTACATTTACCAAGTACTACAGACAGAAAAACATTACTAAAAAAACCCCAAAACAAACTAAAAACCCAAGCACCCTCATGATGAGTCGTTACCCAACTCTTTCAAAGGCTTATGCGGTGATGTCTGTAATAGCTTGTCCACCCACACAGACACTCAGCACGTCTAATCCTCCACTGTTGCAGGCAGTCACATCATAAACCCATCAAATGCCATTGTAAAAATGAATAGGCTTTTTGGCCTACGTTTCCAAAATTTGGGAGTGGGCCTCTCTTCAATTCAAACTAATTTGGGCAACAATGAAAAAAATCGCTCATAAAGAGGGTTTCTGACTACAGCTTTTTCCGTCAGTGGTTCTTGTTTTCCGCTCCAACCCACATCATCTATTCTCTTCCTTCCACCCATTCTTCCCCCCTCCCCATGCAAAGACTGGCTTAGACATCGCGCTTCAATTTTCTGTACGAACTTTCTATTCTTCTTTCCCATTCTTTTTGTTCAGTATATGAAAGCAGCTTCCTGTTTAGAAACACTGGAGCCCTACACCCTCAGTAATGATGTATTCAACCCATCGATGATCTTGGCATGAATGCCTTAAACCTTAATAAGCCTGATGGGACTTTTTGTACATGTCATCGTCAACCCAAAAAAACAATGCACAGAATTTGTCATCCTGCACTGAATCATACTCCCCGTCTAATAAGAATTCTAAGGGCTTACTAGCTTCTTTCTCTTGAATATTTCACATCACAGATTTCTAAAGCCTACAAAATGAGACCAGAAACATCGGGGAAGACAATGGTGTCCTGTTAAGGAATTCCCAGTACGAACCCCTCTGTTCTGCTTTTCGAACCCCGAGTCTCTGCACAAGTCTACACTCAAGCTCACACTGCTCTAGCCTTTATGGAACTTAAGTGATACCCAAACTCTCCCCTTGTCTGCCCAGAGGATAGGTATGAAATGCAAAGCATCATCTTTGCTCAGTTAAATACAAACTATAACAAACAGAAATTGAACATTTAAGGTTGGACCTTCCTATTTTGCTCAAGTGGGTAGATTGCATCAAAAAGCAATTTCCAGAGATTCAGAAGTAAAGTAGATTCAGTGACAATAAACTGAGATATTTGTCATTTCAAGAATTAAATAGACATAAATTCATATATGCAACTTGTTTCCCTGGTGAATTTTAGCTTCAGGGGTGAAGTTCTCCAGTGAAGTTACTTAAGAGTCACACACATATAGTGAGGGCCTGGATCGATGGACACGCAGGTAGCTGCTCATCTGCAAGCAGTACTCAGCAGCAAAGTGGTTAATGCCTCCTTAAATGCTGTAATTCTTCAGCTAATGCCATTAGCAAAATTGCTAATCCAAATTTCATGTATTTTGAATCTGACAATACAAAACACACATATTGTTTTACTTTAACTCTTCCTGGGACTTTGTCTGTGCCCACATAAACATCAAAACATATTTTGCTCTTTACTTACGGGTGAGCAGCAGAGTTAATTTAGAACTGTCAGCAAGTGCCATCCTAATTAGAAACAAATGACTAATTGTACAACTACAGGGCCTGTTGACACAGGCTACATACATCAAAGTCAGGCAAGGCAAGCCAAGCTTGGTTCGGAGGAAACACAGCACCATCTAGTGCTATGCACGCATCTGAGATGCAAAAATTGAGTCTCCATGGAAATTTTGCAGGTAGTTGACATTCAAAAAAGGCCAACTACCAGCACTTCTTTCTAAAAAAAAATTAAGAAAAGAGCTGCTGAGAATCAAGTGGTTGCAACAGAGCAGAAATTCTTTAAAGACAATAAACTGTAAAGGTTTATTGTTGCTATCTGCCACCTATTCTGCTTCCCTCCCACTCCGCCCCCCCCCCCAAAAAAAAGTCCAAAAGCATGACTAAAGAGATGCAAGTCGACAGCTACCTGAAATAAAGGGCATCCTTTAAAAAGATGAGTCTAGAAGAAAATCTGGCAAGCTAGAAACAAAATAGGTTGAAAGGAGTTTGAGGAATCTCTCAAGAAGCATAATAAATTAATGATAAATTCCTTCTCAAACACACTAGGAGCACAAAGCTTTACAGAGTAAGGCCAAGAGATGATCAAAGAATAGAAAGGTCAGGAAAAATACGACTACAGCAGAAAAGCTGTTTTCTTTTTTTTCCTCCACACACATTTATGTGGGAGAAGTGTAGGCTGGATTGCCCATCTGAGAACTCATTCATATTGGAAAGTAAGACACGTTACTGGGCAATTTAGCACAGCAAGCAATTTCTTTATGGATAGTAAATATCCAAGAACTCTGTTAGAAACAAACAAACAACAACTAATTACCATTATGTAATAACCTCTCACTTAAAACATTCAGAAAACTGAAGATGACATAGCAACCGTTTAAAAAAAAAAAAATCTAGAGACACAGGTGAACTGTGGACTAGAAAGTCTGACTTCTGTTTCAGATGTGCCTATAGTCTACAACACAGAATCCCTGGGTGCATAGGTAAATGTGTTACGTGTGTTACGTTGGCAAATGTGGCACAAATGAAGGGTTATATCTCACATTTCTAATAGCACCTTCAAAGAATCCAAAGGAAAATCATTAACAGACCCACTCTCGAATTGCTGAAAGGTAGCTGACAAGAACCTTTATCAATGATCTGACAAACAAAGCTGTAGTAGCATAAGAGGAATGAATCTTCAGATAAAAAATTGCTTAAGAGAGAACAAGCAGTGAGTCATGGTCATACATGGTCAGTCTCCACATCAAATGCTCCTAGCATGTGGTGTGATTTGTACTACAGTCTCTTTTGTTTAATATCCATAGGTCTCCTGAAAAGAGGGAGCAGAGAGTGAGGTGACAGTTTAATATTAACCTACTGTTCAGCAACTTACTAGAAGCATGTAGACAAATAACTTGAAGAGAAACCATTCCCAGATCTGCAGATCCATAGACGCTGAGGGACTATCACTGCTTAATAACCCAATTCTTCCTCTTTCTTACATGTTGACTCTGGCTTTCCCCATAGTGGGTGACAGGAGGTAGGATAACAGAAGACACAATGATACCCATTCCAGGAAGGAACACGTTTCAGCACCAGGACCTGTCTCCCAGCATGCAGAGTTATGAACACTTGGTACAGGAATTAAACCTTCTTGAGCCAGAAAGGTTCCTTGCCAACATGGTATCCTAGGAACGGATGAGATACGATCAGAGCCTGCAAGCGCTTTCACCCGAGCCTTGATCCCCTTCAAGCAAGGGCAGCATCCTGGAGGGGAGCCTACCAAATCACTGGACATATGCTCTTCGTTCAAACACACCTGTAGCAGTAAGCTCTACAGGTACTTTCTTCTTTGAATAAAAAGGACGATACAACAGCATCATGGAGTGTTTTTTTTAATAAAAATAAATCTTGCACATGTAGAGGAATGGAGTGACTTGTTGCTTTTTCTACAATGAGGTGCCAGAAATGCTATTTGGTCCCTTCCCCCTCACCCTACTAAAAATAATTGTTATTAATACATTAGTTCTCAGCTAAAGCATCATCATTTCAGCTGTAACTATTACTCCTATTTTTAAAAGAGCACCCAAAACTAGAGGACATGACATGAAAACAACAAAGTATGGGTGCCCCTAGAACCCAGGGCAGGTCCTTGCTCTCCCTATTGCAGATGGAACAAAGCATAAACCCTCATATTTCAGGGGTTATTTCAGGGGTATCTTCCCCTCTCCGCCCTCCCACCAATAGAAGAGCTTGGCTTGGGGCTTACTCTGGTGTAACTTGTATTCTTCACCTTGTCACAAGCAATAGATATTCCAAGTTAGGAAGATTTTTACTGCAGGAGAAGGTGCCATAAGAGGTACTTTTGGTAACCAGACAGAGCATGCCTAAAGCTAAATAAAATTTAAGTTTTAAGATATTAGAGATGTAAATTAATCTACTTCTTTAGTCTATCTTGCAAACCTGTACTTAAAGTATTTCACACCATAAGTTTATTGAAATCTTCTTCTCAAATAAGGGAAAAACGGCAAGCAGCACAAGCCTGAGAAACTGTACATTAAGACTGGTTTTGTTCAGGCTTCTAGAGCACCTTCACCAGAGATAACTAATGAGCAATCTGAAGTGCTCTCAAGAATTCAATGTATTCCAGAACTGAAATCAGCTACAGTGTCAAATGCAACAAGCAACACAAACATCTGCATTCCCTGTTTACAGCATTTCATATCATTGGTCTGCTAAAAGAGACACAATAAAACCATCTAACAATTTATTTAAAAAAAATCTTTAGGTGTCTTAAGTAGAAGATACATATAGATACAACTCTATAAATACTACAAAAATATGCATACAGGATTTAGATACATAACAACCAAAAATGATAGCACTGTAGATCAATACAGTATTGCTCCCAGAAAAGTCATAATCTGCAAGACTCAAGTATTAGTAATGGCAAAGATTAACACTACACACACAAAAATTACTACTTTCTCAAAAAGCGAGGCTGAGTACTACAACTTAATGCAGTAGTTCCATGAAAGCACATAAATATAATCTCTTCAACATAAAAACAGGACAAGTTAAAGCTGAAAGATAAACCCACTTTATTTAAAACAACAAAAAAAAAAAGACACTGCCATTGCCAAGATTGCAAAACTGAAAGATTCTTTTACTGATGTGAGACAGCTGACTTACAGCAGTTACATTAATTCTGGGAAAACCAGGTTGTTTTACACCACTTCAACTGATTACATGTATTTTCAGTAAAGCGAATTGGCTCCCCTGCCCTTCCCTCCCCTTCCCAAAATGACAAGAACTTTCTATAAAAATGTACATAGAATTTTGAGATGCGTGATCAAAACAGGAACTGTCCAAAAGCCTGAAACCTTCCAACAAGGTTAAATCCTTTGTAGTTTCAGCCAACCCTCAACGGGGGAGCTACAAGCACAACGCCGTCACCTCTGACAAAGAGCATCGGAATATTCCTTTTGGTAGACTATGAAGAAGGAAAGAAAAGTTTACATTTACAAAAATATAGTTGACAGAACACACCTGATAAGCATGTCACCACATTCAACCATAAAAAACACCTGCAACAGCTCCAACAAAAGCAAGCTTGATTTTACAACTCATTGGCATACTGAAGAGCATACTAAATCTGTGGACACTTTGTACTATCATAAGAATCTGCCTGAAATTTCTGTCAGACCTTGTCCCAACAAACAGCTAGCAGTATTCCAAACAGATAACATCATTTAGGTAAAAACAAACAACCACCACCAAACACAGAATCTTTCTACAGGGATAAAGACACTGAAGTCCTTACTTTATAAATCTCTTCATACGTTTCTTCATCAATCTCTATTGTTGTTACAGTTTCTTCCACATCCCCCAAAATCATATTTAGATGCTGATCATATGCCTGTAAGAGTGAAGCTAGTTTATTATCTTTTACAAAATTTAAATACAAGCTCGTTAAAATGAGAACTTTAGCAAAACTTTTGGGCAGAATTAGTTCAGCCTAATTTTGACTAAGATGTGCCACTATGTTAACACAAAGTAGTATTAGTTGTAGATAAAATTTAAAATATAAATGCCAACAAACTGGTACTCAGCAGCATGCACACATATACACACACAAAATAAGAAAGAATTACATATGTATTTACAAAAACATTCTTCTAGGAAACAGCTCTGAAGCTTTCAATCAGAACCCATATAAAAGCCCTGACAGGCACACTTATCCTTGTCACTTGTTAACACTAAATAAGCTATATATTCTCTGCTATATTCTCTGCTAGTCCAACTCTCCTGGAATTGATTGTCTGGGGCTAACTTAACAGACATGAAAGCTACTATAAATTTTAAATAAGCAAGTGTTCCAAGCACCTTCCAAAAGTGTACTACAAACTATACCACACCCAGATATTCATGGATATGTCCTCATCACTGAGGTTCCAAATGAGTAAAAGCCTAGTTAACATATGGGACAACTGATTACCTTGGCCAACACAGTACAGTACTTGGAAAGAATGACTGGCTCAATGGAAATACAGCTCAAAGTGCTTTACAAGGGGAAATCTGCATCATTATGCTCATTTCATAAACATATAAACAGAGACCAAAAAGTATTGGGAAGAATCACTTGGTGTCACCCAGAATATGAAGGAAAATAAAATATACCTCTTGAGTCTTTAAAGCAACATTTGTTTAGCTGACAGAGCAGCAAACGAAGTGGATTTTTGCTACTGCTAGCACAGAAAAAGCTTCTGAGAAAATAGAGGTGTCAGCCGCAGTTACAAAGATATCTTTAATGTATGTCCCCTAAGCACTTCTGCATTTCTTTAACAATGAGACAAAATTTGACGTTCTTCTGAACTATTACACAGATAACCTGTAATATCTGTTCCTTAGACTGTATTGCATAGGCTACTATAAATGAGATACCGCTTAGCTGCACAAGCACTGCAGTTCGGAGGCTATTTTACTTACATGCAGTCTGCCTCGGAGTTCTCTGTCATTCCTCATTTTAACATAGATTCGCTCATCTAGACTGAGCCTGATGAGATCAAGGGGCTCCTCTACGGTATTTGTGGTTTGTTGCTGAAAAGCAGAACAATAACGACAATAATAAAAGCGTATTTAAGCAGAGGAAGTCTGAACGAGGGGGTGGGCTGGGTAACACGGAGCCCTCCTGTCCCTAACACGCGCCGTGGCCGGGGAGGCCGAGGGAGTCTCTGGTGCTGCCAGCAGCCCCGGCCCTCACGGCCCCCGCCGCCATCTTACGGCGGCGCCCCCCGGCCGGGGGCTCCGTCCCCACCGGGGTTGGCGGCCTCGGGAAGCGCGGGAGCGGCGCAGGGAGCCCAGGCAGCCGCTTCGGGAAGGGCTCCGGCACTCTGCAGCGCCCGGGGGCCGAGGGGGGACGGGGCCGCGCCGCGGCG
>VWPW01007324.1:30646-118646 GCA_013389825.1 Crypturellus undulatus | reverse complement strand
CGGGCGGCCGTGGTGTCCCCGGGCGGCCGTGGTGTCCCCGGGCGGCCGTGGTGTCCCCGGGCGGCGCTGAGATCCCGCCGCGGCCTCGCGCTCCTCCGGGCGGCCCGAGCGGGCGCCCCTTCCCGCCGGGCTCGTTTCAGTGGCGCCGCGGGGAGGTTTGGAGGCAGCGCCCGGGGGATGGAGCCGCACGCGCGACACCGCCTCATCCCGGCCTGTCCCACTGCGTGGGGACCCTTCCCTGTAGGTTCTCCAGGTGTGAAGAGAGCATCTGGGGACTTTCCTGAACCGAATGGGCTGCTCCTCACGGTCCCAAAGGCCATCTCCGAAATCCATAACTTAGGGTCTTTAAATAGATACATCAACCGCCCTGCAGAGCCCAGTGTTACCCGAAGGACATTAAGGGCCTCACACGCGGATACTAAAGGCAAAGAGTGACCTGTTAGGAGCTGGGCTGACCTTAGCAGCCACTGTGTGTGGAAACGCAGCAGGCTGTAGGGCCACCTCCATGGTGTCACCTGTGCGTGGCCTGGGAGGTCACACCGGCTGCTCAGTGCCCCGGGAGATGCCTTGAGTTCTGCTTTACAAAATAATAGTTGTCCAAAGAAAATGATTTCCCGTGAGTGAGGTAAATATGATGCTTGGTTTTCCACTGCTGTCATTGATAAGACTTCAGAAATCTTCATGTGATTTTGCCTGCTACATCACTATGATTATTCTCTTTTAACTGTTGTTGCTCAGTTCTTTACTTATTATGCAGTACTCAAATTATATTTTTTATAAGGTTTCACTTTTTTTCTGTAGCTAGTAGGCAAAATTCTCCTTTAATGAACAGTATGAAGGTACTGCTGCTGACTGCACGTAAGTGATATTTCATCCTTGGCATGTCTTCCTTCCTTCCTTCCAGATGATTTTGAAGAAAAGAAGCCTACTCTGCGAAGGAGCAAGTCAAAAGTTTCAGCTGGAAAGGAGGAAGAAGCCTGTGATACTGGAGTCTGCAGCTCAGCAAGTAAGCCTTCAAAACAGAAAGCAGTAAAATTGCCAGTAAAAGAAGAAAGCAAGAACACTGCTAAAAGTAAAGGGAATCATAGCAAAGACACAGTCTGCAGGTAAGTTCACATGCTGCTCATTGTTATCTTTACTCATGATTATATGTTTTGGGCCCAGTGCTGCAAATATGCATGTGTAGCTTAATTTAGGCAGAATTTGTCTTGGGGAAAACAATCTGTGGGGAAGCAGATATCTGGTCTTTCCAAATTCACCTGTTTGAACCTTTTTTTGTTGTTGTTGGTGGTGGTGGTTTGGTTTGTTTTCCTCTGTTCTATTTTTTAATGGGGTTAGGGAATGATCTTCCCATAGACACTGCTGTAACAAGAATGCCAAAGTGATTGGCTGGTCTTATTTCACTGGCCAAATGAAACCGTGGGTATTAGAAAAAGTTTTATTTTCAGTACACTTTGATTAGTAAGAAAAAAAAAAATATTTGAACTAAGGCTGCAAGAACTTATTTGCACAAGTGGTTGTAAAGGGTGAGACCTTTTGTACCTTCAGGCATCGTCCTTGGAAACTCTCGCTGAACTAGGACTTAACATTTGCACTAGAAAAAATGTCCCCTCAATGAACCCATGGATGTTTATGACACAGATGCTTTGCTTTATAGAGAAGGCATCTGTGCCTTATTTATCAAATACTGAAAACATTTGAGTTTGTTGTTATTGGTAACATGCTTGTTTTATTGCTTTTTTTTATGTTCTCCCTTCTCCGTTTCATCTTTTTTTAAAAATTATTAAGCACCTACATATCATAATCTAAAGTCATTTTCATAATTTCAATAGTGACTCACCAAAGACCCCTCAGAGGCAGAAAAATTTGAAGAGAGAATCTCCTGTTAAAAAAGAGATTGTTGAAGACAATGCTGACGATGATGATGAAAGTGAAGATGAATGGGAGGATGTGGAAGGTAATATTTTATTGTGTGTTCGTTTTAAGGAGTTTTTTTTTATAATTTAATTAGTGAGCCATTTCGTATTTGGATTCAGGTACGTGAGTTCTGTATACTTAGAGCACATTCCATGTGCATATCTTATCTTTTAAAGCCAGCATTTCACAATAATATTAAGAATTGTTCCAAAGTAGGAAAAAAAAAAACTATTGACCTGTTGCAGTGCCTTGCATTTGACAACCTGTTGGCTGCTGTTAATGTGCTGCCACTATTCACAGCACTTTTTTAGCTTTTTGGGTTTTCTGGTACTGAGAGAAGCTAAGAAAGAAATGGTTTGGAGATTCAGAGGGGTGTGTAGGTTCTTATCCCATTGGCAGGCCTCCCAATACTATCCATTCCATGTGGATTGATTTTCGTATTTTATTTTTCCAGAGCTCCAGGAACCTGTGATTGATAAGCTAGAAGATGCTGTTGTTCCAGCAGTGGTGCTGCCAAAGAAACCAGTTGAGATAGAGATTGAAACTCCAGAGCAGGCAAAGAAAAGAGAGAGAAGGTAAGACTGGAGCAGGTGATGATGAGCAGCAAAAGGATATTTAAAAGTTGAAGATATGCGTAGTGTTAATGGATACTTATTTGCCCTGGGTGAAAATCCCCAAATTGTGCAGACTGTTGACTTGGCCTGATGTGAGGTAACGAGGTAGTGAGCCGTTTACATCCACAGAGGACTTTTCCTCTGAGTGAGGAATGGAGGCTTTTCAGCTTCTTTGGAAATCAGTCCCATAATTTCGTTGTGCTTTAGTGACCTCTTTCTCCAAACCAGGAGTACTAACAGGTTCTAAATGGAGGGCTGTGGATAAACTGTGTTGTTTTACTATAAATATCTAAGCTAAGGGGGAAGCCTCTGTGTGCCCATAACTGAGGGGTGACTAGATGGAGTGAAATGAGTGGCCTCAACATCTGGTAACTTTCTTCCCATGGCAGCTGGAGACCCGACAGTGTCTCATGAAGTTACTAGGAGAGCACTGCCCCAGACCCACCTTTTATTGCAAAACATCTAGAATATACCTATTGCCTCCATGTCAAAAGATTTCATCAATGAAAGTTTATCCAGGAGATTGGGTGTAAGAGCAGCAGTAATTTAAAACAGACAATTCAGAAAGCGAGTAAGAAGTTAATATGGAGCTGTCTAAAACCATCTGGTAGGAAACTCTAGGTACATAAAGTTTTGTGGGATTTAGGCAATTTGAATGCATCTGAGTTCTCAGTAGTCAGTTAATATAGTTTATATTTTATTAGTCGTATGCCTATTCACATAGCCATTAACTAAAGTGTTGCTAAGCGGCACAGAGTATTCTCAGGGATGGATTCTTTTTGTGAGCTGATACAGTTCAGGAATCTAAAAAGACAGGTCCACAGAAAACCACAACATCCATTTCTTTTGTAAACTTGTGCAGAGAAAAAAGAAAAGCCGAGTTTGAGGTGTATCTTCGGAGAATGATGAAACGTTTCAACAAGGAGGTTCGTGAGGACACGCATAAGGTATTGGTCACTGAAAAAAACAGGTAGAGAGAAGACTGAGCATAAAGATCTCTGAACTGATGTGTGGTGAAGAAGAAGCTAATTCTGATGAAAATAATTGTGGGCCATGGTTAGAAGTGAAAAAAATAAAAACTCCGTAGTTGAGCCAAATAGTCATAGGATTTTTCTTAAATTGTAAGTGGGAAACATCAGTGACTGTGTTAGCAGACTTCTAAAGGGAAATAGATGTGAGCAGGTGTGTATTTCTCCACTGAGCTTGTATTTGCTCGTTTCTGTTGAGGTGAAACCGTCAGTCCTAGATCAGGAGATACTGACAGGGACTTGAAGGTTTTACTGTCCTCTCATTGTGATCTGAAGACAGCCATGGGTCCACCCTCTATGCTCTTGGGAGGCTTCATTGTTGCATATCTATATTAAAAGATTAGTAAAGCCTTCCATGTGTTTACCATGCACAATAGTTCCGGCAAAGCAAATCTCATGTGAACTCACTGCGGAAACTTTTGTTTCTCTCAGGTTCATCTGCTGTGTTTATTAGCAAACGGTTTCTATAGGAACAGAATCTGTAACCAGCCAGATCTTCTTGCTATCGGTCTATCCATCATCCCCACACACTTCACAAAAGTGCCTGCAGGCCAAGTGGACCTTCTCTGTCTCTCCAACTTGATGAAATGGTAAAGCTGTGTCTCAATCATGCTATTCCATGGAATCCAAAGCCACAGTTAAGGGATGGGGGCGGGATGAACATAATTATCAATTTTCAGTGATTTCTCTGATTTTAAAAACAAAGACACTGAACTGTTTTTAAAGGAGGAAGGAGGAAGCTGTTTTAGTGGAGGAAAGGAGCTAAGTTCCAGAATACACTTAGGATACTAGAAAATAAGCAAGTGTCTCATTTTTCAGGTTTGTGGGAACCTTCACTGTCAATGATGAGCTTTCTATTGAAAAGGGAGAGCCCCTTCCGGCTACCTTGGAGAGACGCTTTGCCATCTATGCTGCACGAGATAATGAAGAACTGGTTCATGTAAGTGAATTTGGATGCCAGACTGTTAGCTGCCGGGTTATACACCAGGTGGTATTTGAAGAATGGATTTGGAGAAAACATATCAGTAATTTAGGTGATTGCCTAGCTTTTTATTTCTCTCCTTCTGTGATTAAATTCTTCAATTTAAATAAGCTGTGTCTAACTGGAGGTACTAGTTTTAGTAGTGTCCCTGCATGCTCCATGTTCTGCTGTGCGTGGCCTTACCCATTGTGTATCAAGTAGCTTATTCCTGAGTATTCTTTGGTGTTTTTCTATTGGTTTAGCAGTTTAGATTGACCAAAACCAGCTTACTAAGTTTCTCCTGAAATACAAATTGAGTGAGAAGATCCTTGTGTTTAGCTGGGCAGAGAATCTCTTTGCAGATCTTTTGAGTTAGAAGACAAAGAAGTCTCACAGGAGACTACCTTGATAGGGAGCGTTTGAAAGAGCAAAAATGACCTGTTCCTTCGCAGTTGCTTGGCTTGCAGATCTGTTCCCGTTGCTGATTAAGTGGAATGTTGCAGGTTTCTGTCACCACATGGAAAGTCCTGGCTCTGGTGGGTTTGCAACCTCATTGTGGAGATACAGAAACACCACTTGCTGGGATGGGAGGAAAAGACTCAACAAGCTCTGCTTAGCCATTTATTAACAGCAGCTTCTGTTGGGTTCCATGCAGAAAGGCACTTGCCAGGTCACTGCTGTTTGTCACTCAGCTGTGACTGCTGGTGCTGTCTGAACAGCTGGTGGTTTTGCTGCTTCAGCTGATTATATGTGACTAACCTTGGCCACCTTTTGGAGGTAGGAATGAAAATGATTTGTGACAGAACCCAGATCGTAAAATAGTTTTTAAGAACTCTTTTTTATATATATACCTTAGAAAAAAGAGGGTAAAAGTCCTTTACCTTTTTTCTTTTGCAGATATTTTTAATCATTCTCCGAGCATTACAGCTGCTGTGCCGTCTTGTGCTGTCTCTTCAGCCTATTCCTCTCAAGGAGACAAGAGCAAAGGTTAGTTTGCATTTAGTGGATGGAATAGGGAATATGTCACTGTGGGTCAGAGAAAAGGAGTGAAAAAAACTTTCTGTCTGTTAAAGCTGAAAGGGGGTCTGTTAAAGCTGAAAGGGGGTCACTCGTTACATGAAACCAGGGTGATGACAGTATTTTGTCTATAATGCAGAAGACACTCTTAATTATTAGGTTGCTTTTTTTTTTTTTTTTAAGGTTATTTTGTGGGTAACATTTTATATTTCTTTAAATCTTTGACAGCAAAACATTGCAGCTTGAATAATACTTATGCATTTATTTTATGCTATTTTAATAAGATAAGCCAAGTCTAAGCTTTGCCCCATGTTGTTACAATATAGGCTTTAATTAAAAATATTTAAATGTTTATATGAATTAATTTTGAGAAGTCTTATTTTTTTAACAAGAAAATGTAGATGTGCCCTTAATTTATTTTTCAAGAATCTGTTTTATCTATTTCATCTTCCTTCTGCCTGGACTCTAAATAACAAACTGACTAACTTCAAAGTCTGCTAGTTTGCCAGTAGCTGTTACTCACTTCAGTGCCTTTAGTGCAAGGCGGAAAACCAAGCTCAGATGTTGGAAGTGGTTAGGAGTCTTTCTCCTTCCATTTGCCTGAAACTTTAGATCCCCTGAGGTCTGCACAGTGGGTGCTGACCAACGCTTGGTCTGCATGGACCTTGTACAGTTAATTAAAGCCAGTTTTCCTGACATACACTTATGTGGTGAAAGTGATCCAGCCTCTCTCTTTGCAGGGGAAAGGCTCATCCAAGAGGCAGTCTCTCGGCAGCACCTCTGAGGGGCAGGAGAGCTCGGCCACAACACCCAAAGCTGCAGCACAAAAAGGCTCGTGCAGAAAAACCAAGCGGAATGAGAAATCCTCTGGAAGTGAAGACGACAACCCGGAGTCAAAGAAACCAAGCACTGCTCAGATGAAAAGGCCATGCAGGTCAAAGCTGACTACAGGAAGCCAGGAGCAGCAGGAACCTAACAATGAGGACTGCAGTTTAGGGGAAAAAGATAGGCCAGTCAGACCCAAAAATGATCGCCGGAGACGAGTGGCCTCCAAAGTGTGCTACAAAGAGGAGAGTGGAAGTGATGAGGACAGTGTTTCTGACTTTGAGGCTTCAGAGGAGGACAGCAGTCTTTCCGATGAGGATTTTGAAACTCTGCCTAAAAAGCAGAGGAGGTCATTGGGCTCGCAGAAGTCAAAGGTAAAAGTTGATAAAACCCCAAAAACGAAGACTTCAGAATTGAGGCTATCCAAAAATTCACAAGAAGCTGAGCCTAGACCAGCAAAAAGCACAGCTGCGGCCTTGCCTAGTGCACAGAAAAAGAGAAACAAAATAATTTCTAGTGACGAGGATGAAGGAGAGCAGGAGCTGAGGAAAACAACAGACACAGACCAGTGGCTGGAGGTTTTCCTTGAACGTGAGGACAAGTGGGTGTGCGTAGACTGTGTTCATGGCAGCGTTGGCCAGCCCCAGCTGTGCTTCAAGAACGCCACAAAGCCGCTTTCCTACATTGTGGGGATTGACAATGATGGGAGCGTCAAGGATGTGACACAAAGATACGACCCGGTGTGGATGACGGTGACGAGGAAGAGCCGTGTGGACTCGGAGTGGTGGAAAGACACCCTGAAGCCATATGAAAGCCCTTTTGTGGAAAGAGACAAGAAGGAGGACAGGGAGGTAAGGGATCTTTGGCTCTTTAGACTGAGAGACAAACAAGTTTAAATACCTTGTTTATTCCTAAGAGTTCAAACCTTGAGTACTCAATCAGACAAAAAAAATCATTAGGAAACATTTTGTGAGTGAGGAAGTTTGGTTTTAAGCTTGAATTTGACTTGAACACTTGAGTGTCTGTATGCTTTAAAGGAATTGTACAGTGACAGATTCAAATAATTCTAGTATCAAAAAAGAGACTCCACAACTTCTTTGAACAAACTGTTACAGTGCTCTGTCACCCTCATGGTAAAGAAGTTTTACTTTATATCGAGATGGAACTTTCTGTATTTCAGTTTGTGCCTGTTGCCTCTTGTCCTGTCACTGGGAACCACTGAAAATAGTCTGGCCCCATCCTCTTGGCACCCTCCCTTAAGACATTTGTATCCCCAGTAGGGGATCTGTGCAGCTCATCACAGCCCTCTGAGCTCTGCCAGTCAATCAGCCAGTTCTCAATCCACTGCAGTGCTCACTATCTAGTCCGAACAGACTGAAGTACCTAGTTGCAGCAAGAATGCTTCAGTCCCTTGACTCACCACATTAAGTTTCTGATTCTTTTCCTTTGATCCAGAGTATGATCTTTTTTGTTTTCTTAGAAGACTAGTGCGAAAGTTATAAAAATCACTGTTTTTTTGCTGAATTCTTACAGTTTCAAGTTAAACTTCAAGACCAGCCTCTGCCAACAGCAATTGGAGAGTACAAAAATCACCCGCTTTATGCACTCAAGAGGCACCTCCTGAAATATGAGGCCCTCTATCCCGAGTCCGCGGCTATCCTGGGATACTGCAGGGGAGAGGCTGTCTACTCCAGGTGCGTGCTGCACATTTTGCTAGGTGTGCCTGTGACCTTCACAGCAAGCCGTTAAGGGCACTGTGGACATGAGCAAGCCTTTGTAACACATGGCTGTTTCTTTGTATTTGGGGAAAAATAGATGAGGGATTTTAAGAGCTAATTTGCTTGAAGATTACCATGGTGGCAGCAGTATTTACATTTGCAGACCCTTTAGATGTAGCTTTCTTACCGTACCGGATGGCAGTTTGGGCGTCCCTAATGGAACTGATTGCTTCCTCTGGCCTCTTTAGAGACTGCGTGCACACACTGCACTCCAAGGACACATGGCTGAAGCAGGCTCGCGTGGTGAGGATTGGAGAAGTGCCCTACAAGGTAAGAGGGTTTGGGTCCCTCCTGCGCAATGTGTGCCTCGGGTCCCTTATGTCCTCTCGGGCATGAGCTTGGCTCTGTTGTGGGTTTTGTCTTCCCTCCCTTGGCAGATGCATATTTTTCACTGCAGCCTGGCTGGGGGTAGCCCCTGACTGCACTGTGCATCTGTACATCTGCTCTGCCTGTGGTCTGTGTGATGCCCAGCTATCTGCTCCTCCTGCCCTGAGAGCTTCCAGCAGAACTTTACCCTTTTGATCCTGTTCAAAGACATCCTGGGGCTTTTTATATGAAAGGATGTGGCTGCCTGTTGCATTCAGGTGCTGTCTCAGTAGAGACTGAAGTCAGCAAATGGTGAATTCTGTTTCGGAGCCTTCTTTGATGTCCCAACAAAGTCTGGAATGATGCAGTTCATTTTCTGTGTGTTCCCACAGATGGTGAAGGGCTTTTCCAACCAGGCGAGGAAGGCGCGCCTGGCAGAGCCTGCCAACCGCGAGAAGGAGGACCTGGCCCTCTTCGGCCGCTGGCAGACAGAGGAGTTCCAGCCGCCTGTGGCAGTGGATGGAAAGGTAGCCAGGAGGGCAGCAGGCTGGGCATGGAGGAAGTGTTCTGTATGGAACAACAGGCTTTATTTTTCCAGAAGAATGTGCATGTTTCAAGACCAGACAGTAGCATCTGCCTCCAGACTTAGGATTCTGGAGTGACCATGCCCAAGGAAGGGAGGCTCAAAACTTCAGTTAAGCCTTCCTGTCCCGAGTACCCATAAAGATGGGTGCCAGCAGTACAGGCTGCTGACTGTCTAATTTGGTTCAGTTAATTTGCCTGCTCCATGTTTGTTCTGCTGATTCTCTACATTGCAGTCTTAGTTACCAGACCTGGACAGAGAACATGAAGCAGGATATCTGTGGAGCTAAAATCTAGGCTTGTGTACTGCCCTGTGAATGTTAGTAGAATACTGCCGTGCCGTGCAGTAGATCAGAAACAAAGAAGAGTATCATTTGCAGCACGTTTTTTCAGCTGTCTCTGGAGGGCGGGAGGTGTCACCATTTCTTTTTAATTATTCAACATCAGGTTCCCCGGAACGAGTACGGAAACGTCTATCTCTTCTTGCCATCCATGTTACCGGTGGGCTGTGTGCAGCTCCGACTCCCCAACCTCAACAGAGTGGCGCGGAAGCTGGACATCGACTGTGCTCAGGCCATCACTGGATTCGATTTTCACGGAGGCTACTCGCACCCCGTGTACGTCCAGCTGCTCTGCTGCAGCTGAAGTGTTTGATGTCCTGAGGAGGTTGCACTGAGTAGGAGACGTCCTGCTCTTTGTACTAGCAGTAGCAAGGCAGTCGGTGGCCCTGGCATTCAGCAGTGGTTTTATATTCTCTTAAGAATCTGCACTGGTGTGGGAGGAGAGGTGGTGGTTTATGCCCTTAGAGCCTGTGAGACTGACAACCTGTTCTGTTAATATTGAGCATCCTTTGGTTAGTCTGGGTCAGCAGGCATTTGCTCCCTCTCTTTTTTCTTCTAGTAGCTGACAGAGGGTTGTGTTCTCCTCCCTAGCACTGATGGCTACGTTGTTTGTGAGGAATATAAAGAAGTGCTTATTGCTGCCTGGGAGAATGAACAAGCAGAAATAGAAAAGAAGGAGAAGGAGGTGAGAATTAGTTCTGCAGTTTCCTTACTGTTACCTTTGTTAGATAAATTTGATGTAAGCCGGGCACAATTAAACACAGTGGGAGTAATGTATGACTTTTTCAAATGGCAGTTTTAAATCCAGAGATATATTGGCCTAAATACATTGGAATTTGACAGTAACATTTTCTTTTTTTCAATGACAATCGCATACAGAAACGTGAGAAAAGAGCTTTGGGGAACTGGAAGTTGCTGACAAAGGGACTTCTCATCCGAGAGAGACTGAAGCAACGCTACAGCATCAAGGTATTCTGGGCATCGGCTATTAGCGAGCTCTTCACTGTGTTACATTTCCTCTGGCAGAGTGCAAAACTTCTGGAATGTTGTTACTCAATAATCTTTCCTTTCTGTTGTTAACTTGTGAGTAACAGATAGTTTTTAAAAAAAAAAGGCCAGAGATTCCTCTCGGTTATGTCCATGGAAGCCTTGTTATTGTTTAACAAGAGACTAGTGTTTTCCAAAGCATCATTGTTTTAGGTGACTGTTCTGTTTTTCCATACCCACTTGCTTGGTTTCTTTCTCCAAGCCAAGCATGTAGCTAACAGGATCAGAATGGTGTCCTCTGTTACGTGTTTTAGTTCATAATGTTTATCATGTTGTGCAAGGTGAAACACGTGATCTTTTTAAAGCTGGGTTATTCTTTTGCCACCAAAAAATACTTTGTTTGTGTTGAAAGAATGTGTGATATCCAGGAACAGAAGCATGCTGCTCACTCTGCTTTGGGTGAAGCCCAGAGCAGAGCAGGGAACTTTTGTGCAATGTCTGTAAGTGTCGCTGTGGCTGAAGAGGAGCCTTTTTAGAAAGGGCCAGTTAAGAGTAACTTCCACAACTCTCCATTGTCACATCTGTTTTTTCCAGACTGAGCTGTCAGCACCTGAGGCAGAGAAAAGAGCTGGATTCTCCTCTGATGAAGAAGGAGGTCCGAGTTCAGAGACTGCAGCAGGGGACTTGGCTGTTTCTTGGCCCCAAAATCGCCAAGCAGAGAAGCAGAAGGAAGAGAAGACAACCAGGAAGAGCAAGCGGGAAAAGAAAGGAGAAGAAGCCCAGTTGTTTCCCTTTGAGAAGCTGTGAGCAGCACGAGCTTTTCTCTTCTGTTTCCAGCTGCCAGGAGGCTGGTGTTACGATAGGAGTAGGCTCTGCAAGTTAAGGGCTTTTAGCCTTCCTTGTGTTTCTGAGCCATCATGGAGCAACCTTCTAGTTCAGCATCAGTTTCTTTTGCTATCACAGAAAACCACTTTCATCCTTTTATGCTTGGAGTCCCGAGGAGCAGATGTGCACTTGTATCTTCTGAGAAGATCAGTATCTATGCATAGCTGGGCTTTTTTACTACCTTTTGTAAGTATCACTCAGCATGCTAATAATAAACCTATTTTCTTTGGCATTCCTTTCATTTTAACTGTCTCTTCCCATTTTTTCCTGCTTGTCCTAACTAAAACTAGTTAACTATCCAGCCGAGGTGAGATGTCCAACGGGCTGAGTACTCTTAGATGCTTCCATTCATACTGTAGCAAAAGCAGTGGCAAGGTAGGGTTCTAGTCTCACTAAGTGCTTCTTTATCACAGAGTGAAGCACTTCTGCTAACGCGTGAAGAAACGTGATCAGTGCTGAGAACAATCATCTGAAAAATTATTTGTTGAAGAATATCTGCCTTTTGTGAAAACTCAGATTTGGCTTTTCAGCCTTTTTTTGTGGAAAAGAGGAAGCCCTGTCCAGGTTAAACATGGCATCTTAGGTCATTTTAAGATCTCCGTGTGTGTTTTGGTTTGTTTGTATGTATGGTTTGGTTTTAGTTGGTTTTTAGGACAAAATGTCACAAACACTCTCTCTTTAAAAAGAGAGGGATACAGTCCATTCATTGCTAGACATTGTCACAGGGGAAAGATGGAAATACAAGAAATTGGTTTTAATTTATGTTCAGAAAAAAAAATCTATTTTTTTACTGTATATGCGGGGCAAAATAAAGTATTGAAAAGCATTAATCCTGTCTGTTAGCCCTCCCTTCTAGACAGCTCCTTTTTCCAGCATCAGCTTTGTTTACTAGGAAGGGTTCTTACCCAAGGATAAGCACATGGCAGCTGAGCTGTGTTTGGTTGGTTCTGTTATTTTTCCACCACATTATTGCCAAAAGTTACAGATCAAGTTGCAAAATCATCCAGTATTGACTGTCAGGGAATTGTTTAATGGTGCAAGTATTTTTTTGAGTTTTTGTACTCAACTTAGGACTTAAAGAAAAAATCTGACCTTTCCACAAGCAGGTAGAACTGCAGCAGGCTGAGGACACGGCTTCTCCTGTTACTCGGAGTGCAGATATGCAGGATACCCTCCAATGAATACTTGGGATGGAAGGATTCAAGTCCGGCTACTGTTAACATCAGTATTTTTTTTACCTTTTGAATTCAGAGAAGATCAGGTACCAGCTCCCGCAGAATGCTCTGCACTTCCTAAATTGGGACACTTAACATGAATACCCAAAGTTAGAATAACTTCCAAAGACAGGAACTTACCCCTCCTTAGCTCTAAAAGGAACGAACCGTTAACTTAAGATGCAAAAATATAAATATACCTTAAGGGAAGCAAAGCTGAAATGGAAAATTATTGACATAGCCAGTGCCCGTCCTGTCACATTTTTGTAGGGAGGCAAGATAAGGAGTTCTGAGTTGTTTCTACAGAAACAGTGTTTGTGTACATGCAATGAAAGCAAGTCCCAGCTTCTTCACAGTGTCTGTCACAGGAAACATTACTCTTTCTGGGGAATGCGTCTGTTTTATTTGCATCGTTCCTGCGCACGAACTGGCATCTAAAAAAATATTTTGAGCTGCTGACTACATCAGTAACTCTTCACTCCCCTTAAAAATAAATACATTGAATCAAGTCAAGCTGAACTATCACACTTTTCAAATGATCCCTGTGGAGGTAAGGAAGTTGCTAAGGAGGAGTAAGAGCGGAGGAGCTCAGGACCAGTCTGTCATCAAGTACGTGGGCTGGAGAGCAGCGCCGAGGTTACAGGGAGCTTGCTTCCCAAGATGGAAAAATAGCAGCAGGCTCTGTAAACTATTTGGTTTGGAAGCTACACATTGCATTTCTCTATTTGGACACTGCATCTACATGACATGCACAATTAAGGAAATGAAAAAAGAAACTTAAGACCAACTTTTTGAAAATTGTTTTTATTAAATGTACAAAAGTTCTGCACTTTGTAGAAATTTTTTTCTCCATCTCTAATGTGGTAATGCTGGTTGTAGTTTCCTGCAACATTTGTATAACAGCAGTCCAGCCCTTCTGCTTTTCTCCCCAGCAAAGTACAATTCCTCATTTGATGGAGCAAAAGATGCATGAGAGTGACAGAAATAGATTGCTCAGTCTCCCTGACACATTCCTTGCATTAAACCAGTTCTTGCACTTCAAATAACTCTGCTCTCACTACCACTGCTTTCGCCAACACAACAGGCCTAGGAGAATGTGAGCTGAACTGACACTATTAAAATATCAAAAAAAGAAGAATTAAGGCTTAAAAAACAAGCAAGGCCCTTGCGTTTCATAAATGAATTTTCTGTTTTAGTACTTTTTTTAGCAAATACTTGTTTTTAGGTATCAAGTAAGTTCTTTTGCTAGGGAGAACATATTTCTCCTGACAGTCATAACTTGACTTCATAAATACATTCACTGAAGACTATTTAGTTACTGAATTATGTATAGGCAGAGAAACAACACTGAAGCGTAGGCAGGGCACAGCTAGAAGCGAGACTGCAGTGAGAAGGAGACAGACCTAAAAACAGTCCTAGATCATTTCCAAGTGCAAGTACCGGTGACAGCAGAAATATGCAAACAGAATAATCACAATACTGCATGAAGTCATCGCATTAACATGGTATAAAGATCAAAAATTAGGTTACTAAAGTTAATGAAATTAAGAATGTTTTCATGATGGAATTTCACAGAACATTTCATTCTCTTTGCCAAGTGAAATTAAAAACAAAAAATAACAAAAAAACAGTATACACAGGAAGAAAACACCAAATATTTTGAAGAACATCATGCATTGGATCTTACAAGTTAATCAGTTTTGCTTCAAGGCAGCAAGTTTTGTTTTTAAAGGCAGAAATTCCTTTAAGCAGGTGCAATACTTATGCAGTAGTCCACACTACCACTTTGGATGTCTAACCACCAACTTCAGAGGCTTTTAAGAAGCTGGGAAAAAAAAAAAAAGGCAAAAAAGCTTTCTGACAAGCCCTGCCTTCGAACACTATCCTGGCCACTCATGACTGCAATTTACATTTTAACTTCATCTTCAGTCCAAAAGCATAGACACAGTGCTTATTTAGGCATAGTGTATCTCAGACAAATGGTGGTGTTTGAACACGTACATTTCAAAATTCATCAGCAAAAGTGTACACGAGTGCATGTGTAAGGATAATGCAGAGGGAGGGGTTGTCAAAGTAAGGATCATACACATATTTGCTAAGGACTTCAAAAGCCAGACCCTGTGCTGAGTCTGGCCCTTTTTCCCTATAGACAAGGTGCCCATGATGCTCAGTGAAGGACTTTACAAGTTCTCAATAATCAAAGGAATAAGTGGCAAGAGAAAAATCTGCTCCTGCACTGACCTGTAATGAATGCAGACACTCCAAAATGCTTTGTTCCCAGAGCCAATATTTCCTTCCTACAAAGCAACATCCTATAATAGTCTTACTTTTCATGGATAAGCATGTCAAGGGTGGCATGCCAGCCCCGTCGCTGGCCGAACCATGCAGGGCTGCAGCTATAACCGGACCAGAAAGACCCTTGAAGAGGTTCTAACCAGGACTTAGGGCAAAACCCAAGCGCCCGGTCTCACTGGTGCTTCTTGGGCGGAACGCGAGACCTTGCGATCACGATGGGGACCACTGAGAGCAGCCCGATGAGCAAGGCCCAGAGCGGGCGGTAGAAGAACCAGCCAACAGAGATGGTCAGCAGCGACAACGAGCTGGCGACGCAGAAGGCAAACGCTTTTAATCCGACGTTAACCAGGTCTCTCACTATAGGAAACCAGTCCACTGCAGAAAGAGTAATGAGATAAGGCTGTTGACAAGATGACTGTCTGCTAGAACATCCTATGTTGCCAATAACTCATTCCTAGGATCTGCACACTAACTGCTGTGGTCAGAAAACTCAAATTACTATCAAGAGGGCCTGGAGAGCATATTTCACTAGAGCATCTCGAGACATTTGGTACGCAAGCAACTCCATCACTTCAGAGAGGAAGTCACCCAAAAGCAAGTTAAAAAGTAAAAAGCTTAAGAGGTGCAGCACATGCCTAGGCTTGTTCCACAGCTATAAGGCTAACCTACAATAAGCAAACATAGAAATGTAATTTTTGACAACAGTAAATCTTGCAGTTGCACGTATGTGCATACAAAGAAGAAAGAGTACACCGCTACAAAATACATTTCCAGCAATTAAGAACTGATTTCAAAGCACACGATAGCTTTGATGCTTGAAATTTATGCAAGCTTGAGGTACCCTACAGCTTTTCTTTAAGTTTTTATTCCAACATTTTTGTGAGTTAAAATAAGCCAAAATCTTATTTGCTGTGTACTTATGATACTGTAATAGAAATAATGCTAATTAAGCCCTCCTTTGGGGGAACCTTTTGCATACGGGTCTAAGACCACACTGCAGCACCTGGAGTCAGACTTGAAAGAACCGAAACAACTTCTGCTTTGGCTTTTGATTTTAGTAAGCACTGTGAACATCTAAGTGGCAAAGAGCTATATTTTTTTTCTATATTCAGCCACCTGGTTCTGTTTATTGTCTGCAATTGTTGACAGTGACTTTCATATCCAGTGTGAGCTGGGTTTTAGTTTTTAGCTTATTTTTTTCTGCCCTCCAAATTAACCTCTTCTACTCACATTTCTAATTAAATTTTATTCCTAAACTGTGATACCTTTCTATATCAAACTTACCCAAAGTGTAAATGATTCGGGTCATTAGGTTGATGCCCACAAACATTGCCAGCCAGCCAGCTGCACGGAGGGCCCAGGTCTTCATGGTGTTGCTCTCATGCTCTTTTTGAAACACCTCCTGAAAGGCAACACTGTTACATGCAGCCTCACACATTTTCTTTCAAGATCTGTGTCCAGAACATTATGAGCAAGTCAAAGGGAACAGTGTTTTAGCCATACAAATTCTCCTGTAGAAAATACAGTGCAGTTCATGCTGTAGGGTCTGAATTTTAGCAGTAACAACCCAGTATAACAGATGCAACACAAGGAAATGTGCATCTTTCTCACCATGCTGGAAAAAATAACAAATATAAACATTTTCTTATAGCCAGGTAGAACATGCCTATTTTTTGCTGCAAATGCAGAACCCCAGAAGGCAAGCGCGGGCTATGCTGCCTTCTCCTAGACACTGGAAAGAGAAAAGGGAACACTTAGACTAGATCACCCCTCCTGTAGGACAGGCCTGAAAGAGAACAAGAGTGTATTTGCATTTCCTTGCTGCTTCTGGCCTGCCACCTCCAGTTTTAAGCTTCCCTGGTGTGGTTTGGTATCTCACCTCCACAGAGAGGTCTCCAGGGTACAGAATCTGCAGGACATCTCCAGACTTGGTGTGGTATGGAACCAGCTGATCCCCACGCTGGCGGGCAACCACAGTAACCTTCAAAGAGAAGGAATTCTACCGGTTATGGAGCTGGCACCAAAGTTTGCAAGACACAGGAAAGCTAAAGACTGACCTTATCAGCTGAGCCCAGATGGGGGTTATATCCACTCAGGCCTGCATAGAAGAATGAGACACGAAGGTCTCCCACCTAAAAACAAGAAAATATTGGAAATCAATGTTATTTCTAAAAAAGAATTCCAGGAAAGACAACTGAATTGGAACACCATTTACTGGATCACATTTTTTTTCTGAACATTTATGTCAAACTGGTAGGATTTCCAAATTGTACTTTTTCCAGGCCAGATTGCTAAAAGAAACAGGATAGCCTGAAATGCTGCTTTGCAAAATTCCCTGATTCAGCTGCAGGAGCTCATTAATGCTGAAGAGCTCCTTCGTTCGCCCCTTGCCATTTCATCTTCTGGCAGAGGAGGGCAGGCCGCACCAGCTGACGACAAACTATTTCACTGTGTTCAACTCAGAACAGCAAGGCAGAGGTGGCACCATCCCTTTTAAAAGTAGGGCAGAGGAAGAGACTCAACAAGACAAAACATACGAGCAGGATCAGAAGCTCTCTTGCTGAAGCTGTACTAGAGGTCTCATCCGAGATGGTGCCCTACATATTGCAGTGGAAGTGGGACCATCCCCAACTTCCTCACACAACAGTAATTGTTGCTTTGGTCTATACATCTCTTCTTACCTCTGGACGCCTGGGGTTCTCACTGTGGTAAAAGTAGTCTCCTGTTCTGGTAACATCAGCATGTGGATCCTCAAGGTTTGACAAGCTCAGCTGCTTGAAGTCATCAATCTTATCCACCAGACCTAAACAGAGTAGAGAAGGAAGCTCAGATCTGGCATCTAACTTGGAACGACCAGCTTGCTGGCTCCCTGGTTATCACTCAAAACGACTGTCCCTGTGGGAAGGGCCAGTGTCCACTGCTGATGCAAAAGGAGACACAGCAGCAGCACAGAGCAATCCTTACCTTTAGAAAGGACAAAGCTGCCAACCTGGACGTTAGGAGAAACAGCAGTGAAAGACTCCACAGCCATGGCACTGTGGAACAGAAACAGTCCCTGATTAGTTCTAGAGTTATGGGCAAACTCTTGATTTGCAGTGTGTAATATATGACACAAACGTCAGGTGAACTCCAAGATCGAAAGGACTGACACACTGTAGCATAAGCAAAATGCTGCAGATGAGAGAAATAAGAAAAACTGTATTGGTTGGTTGCCACAAACCAGCCTGTGAAATCACACGTATCAGCTTAGAAGAGTGGAGTTCAAGCAGATAGATAAACACACGGAATGCCTGTGATTCCAACTTCGTAATTTCTAATTGTCTATTTTGTAATAGACAGAATAGAAAAATAATAATGCATTGTACTAACAGACAATAAAAGTCAAAAAACAGCCCACTAATACAATACTTAATTTACTACATGGAGACCTGTAAATTTCCCTACATGGAGACCACATGGTCCAGAGGTAACATAATAGCCTGACACCCAACCATGACTAATGCATAAGCTAATTCTGGATGCACCAGGTAGCTTTGAACTGTTATCTAATCCCTCCATGTCTAAGTTTTCCCAACTAAGAAGTCCAGCAGCTTTCATCTACCTTGCTGTGCCATGTGGATTAGCGATCCAGATCTTATCTTTGACCAGATATGGTGAGATAATCTAGAGGGATTGTCTACGTGTACATTACCTAGGGTTTTTATGTCCAATTTCTCTATCGAAGTTTCTGCTGTTCACAACTTCTGATTTCCATTCAGTATCTAAAGAAAACGAGACCAAGACCGAGACAGGAAATGTTGCCACCAAGATCTCAGTTACTTAAGAAAGGCCTTTCTCAATCAATGAAACAGTTCTAAGTGACACTTACAGTAATGCTTTTTACATCTAAGTATATGTGTGATAGTCTGTAACAAAATACTTAAATCTAGCCTCTCAACATATTAACAGGAATGGGAGGGATTTATTTTTTAAAAAAAAAAAAAAAAAAAAAAAGGTTTTTTAAGGATAAAATGGTGGCCCAGCTATGCTCAATGGCATATTTCCTCATCAAGCTTGGATTTCTGGCTCCTCTCTCTGGGAGTGATCTGGTTCTGCCAGAAAGAGATGTGAGCTCTGCTGGAATTGGCAGACTCAGTACAGTAAAGCAGCAGATAGAGATGGTACATGAACATTTCACAGGCAAAGATTTACACTATTGCTTTCATTCAGGCCACGGCAGTCTCCCAACACCCTTGAGCCAGGCTCCAATAGATTTCTTACACCTGAAAAAACAGGATTCCTTTTTTGAGCAGTTCCCATATTACATTTAGCTCTGTATGCTTCTGTGAAGGTAGAGAGGAGGAAAGGGAATCTGGTTAAACTGCTGAGAAAGAATTATTATAAGGAATATTGTGGCAACACACATCCTAACATTGGATAGAATCTATCAATCTTGACAGAAGCATTTTTTGTTTGTTTGTTTATGGCCTTTGTTTTTGTCCCCTACACTGTAAAGCCACCTTTTTCCAAACTTAACATCCACTAGATCTGATCCTATATGTTTCCATGCTGTACAGTCTCACTTTTCACTGAGCTGGCCCAGAACTGCTGCACACCCACGTTACACATCCACGTGCTTTAACTGGGGATAAATGAGGCAGAGACCGATTCCAGAGATACAATGACTCACAGCATTTTTATGCCACTGGGCAGATCAAAATAATCCTCTCTCTTCTGCTCCTGCCAAAAAGCCATTTGGCAAAAGCTACAGTGCACATCAGGAGGTGCTGGAGGTTTTCATAAGTTGGTATCAACACTTAAATGGAGTCTCAATATATTGTTTTACAGGCTGGAGCTACCCTGTTCTTTCCCATCTTTTCTCTTCAGCTCATGCCTCACATGCCCAACTATCCCATTTTAAAATGGGATACTCNCTCACAGCATTTTTATGCCACTGGGCAGATCAAAATAATCCTCTCTCTTCTGCTCCTGCCAAAAAGCCATTTGGCAAAAGCTACAGTGCACATCAGGAGGTGCTGGAGGTTTTCATAAGTTGGTATCAACACTTAAATGGAGTCTCAATATATTGTTTTACAAGCTGGAGCTACCCTGTTCTTTCCCGTCTTTTCTCTTCAGCTCATGCCTCACGTGCCTAGCTATCCCATTTTAAAAGAGGAATCTAAGGAGACACGTTGTGCTTCCAGCTCTGCCACCTCCTGCCACTGAGGACCTGTCTCTGGAGCATCTATCCCAGAACACTGCTCTGAACTAGGATTTCTAACACAAGACTTAAATTTTTCTGTAAAAAAAGCACAGAGTCATCCTCTCACTTTGGTTGCCTCCAGAAAAAAAGAGGTCCTGACATTTGTTTAGGAAAAAGACTGTTTTCTTATTTCTTCAAACTCTTTTCCTTCCCAACAAGGAAACTACAGGGTTTAAAAGAACAATCAACATGCAGCCACATAAAAGTCAGAATCATACAAGAATATTTCTGTTGATCAACTTACTGTATGTGTACTTAGTCTCTTTCTTAATTTCACCATTCTCTTCATATTCCCTGCAGAGAAAAAGGGTGTGGTGAGAACCAAAACTGAGCACGCACACAGCTGGTCATGCCAGAACACACTTCACAAATAAAACAGATAGTTTCCTGGCAAGACACTGCTAGTTACCACCCTGTAACTAAATTGCACCACCGATCACAACTTTCCGAGTACTGCTGTTTAGCCATTTTTCAACACACCTCACTGTCTGCTAACCTAGCCCACACTGCATCAATTATCAGATCCAGTTAATTTCTAAAAATATAAACTCTATTTGGGAACATAAAAGAAAAACAAAAGAACAAATAAATCATTACTGTTGTGAAGAAAAGGAAGAGATCTCAGGAAAACCAGAGAGAGAGCATGAAGGACAAGAAGCCCCATAAGAAGCTATATAAGTCAGGAATTAAAACATTTTATAAAAGGTCTTGAAAGTCATCCAGATTTTATCAGATCAAATTCCACAACATAAACCATTTATTAGACCTGACACCTGTAATGAAGTAAAAGCAACTCTGTAAAAAAGCCCCAAGAACTCTAGAACTCTCCTGCTCTAGAGTTTTTGTTGTTGTTGTTATGAGATCCCATTAATGCAATATCTTTCTGAAATAACTTTTTAAAAAGTTAATTATTAAAAAGTTAATAACTTTTCTTTCACTTACTTGGAATCTTCATATTCAACCCACTGGTACATTTCCACATTACGCTTAAGCTTGACAGCATGGATGGAGAGCCCATAGCTGGGATCAAATAAAGGCTATTTAAATTTAAAGAAAATGTAAATCAGTATTTATGTTGTAGTTCAGGTAAACTCAAACGCTGGATTTTTTATTATAGCCAATATTTGTTGGTTTGTTCTAAAAGAATATATTATTAACAAATCATTGTCATAGTGGGAAAAAAAAACAACGCAGAAATGCAGACTTAAGCAGGCTTAAAGCGTTTAAATCAGAGGAGATTTTCTTTTGGTGGATGCTACCATGGCATGTTACCTCCTGCAACAGAAGCTGACTAGGGATAATGTCACCATTGTTAAGAGGAAAAAAAAAACGAGAATTTGCATCGATTAAAAAAAAAAGAGAGAGAATNAAAAAAAAAAAAAAAAAAAAAACGAGAATTTGCATAGATTAAAAAAAAAAAGAGAGAGAATTTGCAGAGCCTCTGTACCACAAGTTCTTAAGGAACATCACAAAAAACAAACAGATTCCCTATGCAACACAGGAAACGAAATTCTATAAAGGCAGTAGGAGGGTAAACATATCTAGAAGCAAAATGTTTCCTAGGTCTGTGGAAGACAGTGCTGACTCCTTGATTTTCAGGCAAAAATCTTAGATGGTAACAGGGTCCCTCTAAAGGGAAGGAGAAAAGTTACACATCGGCTCTCTGAAAATCAAAAATACAGAGTTTTAATCAGAAATAAAGACTCTGCCTGCCCTTCAAGCTCTCCTGTGTCCAATATGCTAACTTACTTACCTTTGATGTGCTCAGAGGGCCGGCTAAGTGCACTAGTCTTCCTTCATTCTCCTGAGACACAGTTTGGATACCATCAAGAGCAACCACCAAAGACAGCCCCTCATCAAGAGATTTGGCTGTCCTCAGGGCTCGTCCCTGCAGTCAAAAAAAGCAAAATGGAGTTGTGGAAGATCAATTGTACAGCATCATTTCGTGAAATGAGAGGCAATCAGCAGATCCTACAGAACACTTGTGCGTTTAGCCTCAAAGCATTTCCCCCAAATGCCCTTGTAATTTTCAGCTGCCTCTGTGTCTGAAATAGTCTGAGAAAGCAGGACTTCTTATCCATGCAGCAGGCCCATTAATGCTATCTAAGCTACTAACACAAACACAGACTATTCTCACAAGGCTCTAAAAGTGTTACTCTTCACTTTTTACCTTGCTCGTTATTCCTTAGTAAGTGCATTAATTGCACCAGTTAGGATTCTTTTTCTCAGTTCTTTTAACTACTGGGCAGAAGTTCTCCTGTCCTTACCATCATGTTACAGTGTGTTTTTTCCTGTAAAAACACTGAGGTTGGGAGTAGTCCTTTTTTCTTTTATAAAAGTATGAAAGAAAGTAATAGGTGAATATTCAGAATTCTGCTCTCCCTCTCCGATACTGCCAAATATCCAAACACCCTACATGGCTTCATCCTTCAAATATTTACATCAAGCTTAACCTTGTCACCACCAGGACCTCCACTAATTGCAACTGACATTCTTGTGATGGGAGGTCTGTGTGTCTTGGGAAGCATGTGCTTGCAGGGGCTATGTCTTACCTGTTTAATTATTTAATTATCTTTTCAATCTGAAACCAGGCCACAAAATGGCAGAACATAATTGACGTGCTCAGCTTTACAAGGTGAAGTATCAATTCCTTCAACAATTATTAATTCCTATAACAATACCAGAAATGAAGAGCCTACATTATCTCAAGAAAAAGACTGGTTACTTCCTTAGGGTAAGTAATTTAGCTTTTTTTTAAAAAAAAAAAAATGTTTTTTGAGACCATGTTGGACGCCCTACCATTTTGTGTGTGCTCAACTGAATCTGTACTTAGATGACAGGTTCCATTCTTCTTAGCTTCTCAGCTGTATGACACAGACAGGCACATAATATTCAACCACCATCACTCAGAAGGATATTCTGTATGAGCTGCTGCTCACTCAGAAGGATATTCTGTATGAGCTGCTGCTATATCACCTATTTCCACACCATCTGCAAGCTGCTAGATCTTATCTCTCTTTCTGCTGATGGCTATCATCGCCATCACACACTGTGGTATAGACAACCTCTCCATGGCTTCAAGATTCCCATTCTTCTGTTATTCCCAGCACAAGCAACAGACTCTCCAGACACACTAACTTTTTCCCATAGGCAAAATAACTAGGTTTGACCATGACCATTATGGTGGGCCTGTAAACATGAAACAAGTTGAATGCCATGTCAGCTGTGACATTATAAAGCAGTGCAGGCATTCACAGTGTTCCACTTACCTCATTGGTAAAAAGAAGGTAGAAAGACAGAAGAAATGACACGAGTCCCACCAACATGCCCCCAGACGTCTCGCTGAGCCGCTCCAGGAACCCTGGCTTGGCCTGGCTCGTGATTTTAACATGTTCCTTTTTGCTGCCGGTGTCAGAGAACTGTTGGGGGCAAATCAGAAACACAGTGTTACTGCGAAAGGGCAGGACACTGCTTCAAAATAAGTCTTTCAGTTTTGTTAAAACCACTGCTCTGCAGAATAGCTCTGCACTGCTCTGCAGAGTAGCACTTCTTGCCTCAGACATGAACTTTTCCTCGCTTGTAATTTTTTGGTCACACTTTGGATACTAGAAACACAGTCAATAAATAAACTTAATGGAAGTGAGTATGTTTTATAGAAAAAACATCTACAAAGATACTAGCTCAAACGTTTTAAAAGCCTTCTCAGCCTGCTCCAAAGTCGCACACACCCTGCACTGAGGCNTGCTTCAAAATAAGTCTTTCAGTTTTGTTAAAACCACTGCTCTGCAGAGTAGCTCTGCACTGCTCTGCAGAGTAGCACTTCTTGCCTCAGACATGAACTTTTCCTCGCTTGTAATTTTTTGGTCACACTTTGGATACTAGAAACACAGTCAATAAATAAACTTAATGGAAGTGAGTATGTTTTATAGAAAAAACATCTGCAAAGATACTAGATGAAACGTTCTCAGCCTTCTCAGCCTGTTCCAAGGTCGCACACACCCTTCACTGAGGCCGTGGCAAATTGACTAAGACTTGCGAATTCCCGCCCAGCTGCAGCATAGCTAAAAATAACGAGTTACATTTTCCTTCACCGAGGAACAATAGCCGCGCCCTGGGCGGCAAAGGGGACAACCTGCCTCCCGACCGCGCAGGGAAACCGCCACGCAGGCAGCGCTCACTCACGTTCCTCGACATTTTCAGCCTCTTTTCCCTGTTGGGAGCCGCCACAAGCTCCGCGCAGCGACAGCCCCAGCGCCACCGCCCCCTGCGCGCCGGCCGCCTCAGTGCCGCTCCGTGCCCGCCTCAGCGCCGCCGCGGGGCACGCTGGGAAATGTAGTTCCCCACCGCCTGACCGCGGGAGCCCGCCAGGCGTGCGCGCGGGGCACGCTGGGATCTGTAGTCAGGAGCCGCCGCGCTCCCTTCCCGCCTCAGCGGCCGGGGCGGAGCTGCCGGGGGCAGGGAAGGCGCTTCCTGGGGCGGCAGGTCACGGCGTGGAGCCGCGCGCCGTTGCTGGGAGCGGCAGAGCGGGAACCCGGGGCGGCGGGGACGGATCGTCCGTTAAACGGTCGCCCGTTCAAACGGTCCGCGCGCGCCGCGAGGGAGAGGCCCGGAGCGTGCAGCCATGTCGTACTGCCGGCAGGAAGGTGCGGGCCGCGCGGCGCCCTCAATGTCACCCTGGGGGTCGGGTCGGTTGAGGCGGCCCGGGACTGGGCAGCGCGGCGGGCGCCGCTGCCCGTGCGGGAAGGAGGCGGGAAGCGCCCGCGGGGGAGGCGGCCCGCGGGCTGCGGTGGCTCCGGCGGCGCCTGAGGCGCCTCTGCGTGGCCTGAGGCGCTCGCGTGGCGCCGGCCGCGCCGCTCGGCAGCCTCGGCCGCCCCGGGGAAGCCTTTTCCTTTCCCACCTTTGACTCATGTAAAATGACTCAATGTAAAACTTCAAGGCGGCAAAAATCCAGGCGAGAATCCTGCCTTCTCATATGCCAAGTTAGTGCAGGAACCTTTCAGAATTTGGAAAATGAGGTCCCCTCTTGGGGAACTTGCTATTTTCATTCTACTCAATGATGATTATTTGTGCATTTTAGAGGAGTTTGGGCTAGATGGTCTTTTTTGGTTGTGCGTCTTGTTTTTCTTTTCATGCCCATCTCTAGAAGATTTTCCTGTGTTCTTATGGAGTTGTTGGAAAACTACCTTGACTTCCAGCTATTTTTCTTCTTCTGCAGAAGTTCTTGGTTACCTTGGGTAAATAGAGGATAGCGCAAGAGCGAAACTGTAATTTTTCTGTCCTTGATGACATTCAAAATACCTTTCCAGATAGTGTATCCTGTGCTGTTAGGACTGTGGTCTTTAATTGGATCCTTGTTATAAAATACTGCACTGGTCTTAAGGTAGATTCTATTCTTTATAAGTATACCAGACACTCCTATAATTCCTAAATTTTACTTTTGCTACTCCCTTTTTTTTTTTTTTTTTGCCTAACCTCTTAATCTGGATTAGCCCGTGTACGAGAACAGTTGTTCAAGCTTGTTTTGAAACAACTTCTTAGTTTTGCTGTTCATTGCTCTTTTTTGCAGCTATTATAGGATATTGCTGGGAAAACTGAAACTTTAGAGCAATAGAATTTCAGTTAGCATGTGTACTTTTACCAGGTGAATTGTTCATCTAATATATTTTAAGACTACTTGAGTGCTTTAAAATAACATTTTTAAAACTATTTTATCCTCTCTTTTACCCTTTTCTTTGTAACAAGAGTGAGGCTTCTACTTTCATGTTTCTTTTGTGCCTTTGGTGATTTAGTTAGCATTACCTAAGAAATCTTATTTTGGACAGCTTGTTCCCATCTCCCAGCCCTGCACTGAGTCGGCTCCACTGTGCTACCTTCACTAGGTCAGGAGGGTTTTAAATGTCTATGAAGTGTGTCAACCACAACTCAAAAATAGTGTGGAGTCCCACTCCTACTGCCTACCTCTGTGGGCGCTGGTAGCTGCTTCTGGTCTCCCAGTGAAATGAGTACTTATTTTAACTTGCATGCTTTCAGTGGGAGCTTGTCCCTATCTCCCTGGACATCTAGTTTTACTGCCTGACTGAACCACTGATCATAAATCACTCTACTGAGTTACGACTTTTTTTGTGCTTCCATTGGCTAATGAGAATAACTTCCTACAGGCACGTGAGCAGTGCAAAGAGGACAGGATCCATTTCTCTCCCTGCTGTAACTTTCCTTGTAGATCAATTAGCACCTGATCTTTTAAGGTGGTTTTTTAAATTATTATTATTATTTTTATTTTTAAATAGGTCTAATTTTCAAATCTCTTGCAAATCTTAGCAGCATTCCTTTCAGTACTTACCAAATTCCCATCCTGTATGGGATCTACTGAGCCAGCAACTGGTCTAGTTGAAGGTGACTGATAAATTAAGTAGAATTCATTAACTAATAGCACATGGTGTTCAGCAGCTTTTTAAATGGCTTTTTTTTTTCCTGTATATGACTTTTCTTTCTCTGAACTTTAGCTTGTTTTCTTTTTAATGACAGGAAAAGACAGAATCATATTTGCGACCAAAGAGGACCATGAGACACCAAGCAGTGCTGAGCTGGTTGCAGATGACCCAGATGACCCTTACGAAGAACAAGGTCAGTAGCAAGCAGAGAAGTGGAATAAGGAGTGTTGCATCACAACATATGATATTCCAGTAGTCTTCTACAGCAACAAAAGCCAAACCTTGTAGGAAGCAGGAAGATTCTTTTTAAAGAGTACTGGTTATTCAGTAAATAAACACCAAAGATCTTAGCAGTTCTAAATTCCAAAATTGGACGTCACAGATATCATGCTTTCCATTGTATATTTTTTTCGTCTAAACTTTTATTCATCCTTCAGTGTGGTCTAATCAAATGCATCAATTGGTGGTGTATAGTATCAGTTAGCAGAAAAAGATAATCAGAAGAAGCTTTTCTTTCTGTTCTTGCATTATTGTAGTCAGAGCTTAACCAACAAAAATTCTGGTTAAATTTCACTGGCTTTGGATAATGAAGTACAATTTTCAGAGAAACTGAGTGAAGATACACACCAGTCATTGCGAAGTTGCTCACCTTTGTATGTGCAGAAAAAAATTCTTCTGAAAATATCCTTTTAATACAAGTTATATATATATATATATAATATATATATATGACTAATCTTTTAGTATGCTACTAGTAATACAATCAATAACTAGTACAAAAATATTTTAATGTCACATTGCAGACAGTTTTATAGTATTCATTTGTCAACTGCAGCTGTCTTGTCCTAAAAAAAGAGTTCAAGTTTTTAGTGAAAGTTACAGTTTTGATCCTAAGTATATCTAACCTGAAAATGAACTAATTAAGGAGGTTTAAGCAATCGGAATATTTCTGAGATCAAAACTTGTAAAGCTCTGCTTAATGAGATGATTTTTTGAGATCGTGTTTTAAGTTGTTTTTACTGAGTAAATTAAATGTCTTCCTGTCTTGGTGATTAAGTAAATTTTCCCCCAAGTTAATAAATTGTCAGGAACATCTATGAATTTAGGTTAAAAAAATGCAGAATTGCTTTTATGCTTCATGGCCTCTTTAGCTTGCTCTTTAAAATATTCATTTAAGTTAGGTAGCTTTCATTGAGGAATCTCATTTCAAAATCATGTTGTGTTATAACTTGTGATCAAATGTAGCTGTGAATAATGAGGAGTTCAGGAGAGCTGGGTTACTCCATGCAGCTGCCTAACTTTATTTTCGGTTGTCTTTCTGTGATCTCATTGCTTTCAACTCAGCTGAGGTAGAAATAAACCTTTACTTTGCAAGCGGCTCTGTGACCGTTAGAGGGCAGTGCTTATGCACAGTATAGCAGCTGGAGCACCTGGGTGTTTTGTTAGCTGACATGTAGCATTTGAATCATATCTCTTTGTCATTAAAATAACTTTTTGGTTTTATACATAGATTTGTTAAAATGATTTTGTATTTAGCTGCTTGTCTTGGCTTCAGTACTCCATTAAAACTATGCGCAGTCAGCAATTACATTTGAACATTTTACTCTCTAGACAACAATGAGTCTGTTCAGGTTTTATAGACACAGCTGAAAATAATGAGGAGAGAGTGTAGAAACTTGGTTGTTTTAGGTCATTACCCGAATGAATAAGGTTATTTCAAGTATAACAACACATTTGCTGTGGCATGCTCAAATCAATATCAAACCTGCCTTTTCAAGAAGTAGACATTATTATCAGAAATGCTCCGAATCCCAAATTCCTTCTCTGATTTGATCATGGCCTGGTGTTTTGTTTGTGAAGCATTGCCTGATCAAGATATAATACTCATTTCCCATAAAGAATACTTAGCTTAGCTTAAAATGTGTGCAGCTCTGCCCAACCCAATTTCCTTGTAAATGGGTAATCACTGTTGACCTACCCCTTCTCTATTCTTCCCTGCTGTTATTCTCTTTCAGATTGTACACATGTAATGAGGATGCTTGTGCTTTTAATTTCAAAAACAAGCTAGCCAAAATTAAAGAAGCCACTTCCTCCTTGTTTAAATGATATATCCAGTGTTACCTCTGTGTATTTTATTAAGTAGGGAGAGGTATTGAGAAGAATAGGGTCACCTGCTTCCTATACTTCTGAGTAGAAAAGAAGAAAAGCCAGAAACTAGTTATGTCAGGGAAATCTTATGGTGGAAATGTGTATCTATATGATTCAGAGAATTTTTGTATGTGCCTAAATATTTATTCTTGAGCTTATTCTTAGCATGTGGTAAGTTATTGCCACATTTTAAGGGCTCTCTAAAACGTCTCACTTGAGCTGTCTCAGACTACAGTGCAACAGATCAAAACAGAGAAATGTTTCACATCACACAGAGTGTAACCCCATCTAATGGAGGAGAAGTTTGTGGGCAGAAAAGACATATGGGCAAAACATTTTGGGATATGTGGCAGTGCAGAAGCTCTGTCTTGTGTATGTTTTTTATTTAAAAGAAAATTGGAAAAGACTTTGCTTTGTATAAGTTAACATGCAGGCTTTTCTAATTTAGCATCTGCTTTGAATGGAAGATTTGGTTCCCAGTGTTCAACTTCTGTGGCATAATTCACCCTTATTCTATTGATCTTTTTCAGTCTTATTTATTGTAAACAAGAAACTTCAAGGTGGAAGATCTCTAGTTCACACTGAGATCTTTGGCATAAAATGATTTCTTATTTTAGTTTACCTCTGTGAAAAGGGCGCTAGTGAGTTTTATGCTGAAAATTGCTGTTTATTGTCGTGCCAGGTGTGGTAAGAAGTTTAACTGAAAGTGCTTATAAAGCTCCTGAACAGACTGTTGCTGTCCTGTCCCTTTTCTGTTTCTCCAGACTTGTTCTGTTCGTCTTATTTTAAAGTTTTGTAATGCTCTCTAGAGGGGACTGGTGAAACAAAAACTCTCTCCTTCTTAAAAGAAGAAAGAACTTGATAAAATTAATGATCAAGTGTGCAGAACTTTTTTTATGCCTTATGCAGTCCCTTTCAATCCTGTTTCCTATGTTTCTGTCATCTCAAGCAGTTTAGCTTGTTACTTGAATGTTTGGCTTGTAACATGGAAGAATGCTTTTTCAGAACAAGAGTGGGACTTCATTACAGCAAGTACAAAGACAAGTGTTGACGTGAAGGCAGATGTTCTGCCTTCATCCGTGGTATTAACAGATTCCCTGAGCTGCAAGAGATTAGGATGTGTGAGGTCAGCAGTTAATGACTGAACCAAACCTTGATCTGTTATGATGTAAACATGTTGGTGAGTACAGATTCAAGTAGATTGTGGCTCACTGAATCAGTGAGGTTCAGGCTCTGAATTTTAATTCAGAGAATTAAAAATAAGCACCCCATGTATTGCATTATTGTGCTTCATGGAGAATGATGAATGAGATCTGTTTTGATTTTTAATTGTTTACCTAATTGTTTAAGTATGCATTCTGTTATAATTACCAGTGAGGAAATTTTGCCTTATTTATTTGCTTTTTAAAAGGTAGTTTCTGTGCTGATAGCCTCAGAAACCAATGCCACTTAAGTCATGAAATAAATACAAATCAATGTTCATATGGTATCCAGGAATCTGTTGTTTAAAGGATAATTTCTACTTTGTTAAATTTGCATACTCCAAAGAAAGTTTTGGTTTTAAAATGAACATATTCTATTTTTATTTTGAGAGGGTTATTTGACAAGTGGTTTTATTGCTGTGATGTCTCCAGGAATAATCCAAAGCTGTTCTTGTGTTGTTTTTGAAGTATTAGAAAAATGATTCTTTAAAATGAGTGGTTGATGTCAGTAGGGAGGAATATAGAACTTCAAAATCTAGTTTACAAAGCAAGCCATATTTCTTCTACATTGCATGATCAATATCTCTTCTTTCTGCTTTATGTCATTCTTGGCAAAAAAGAATCTGCTGCTAGCCATCCATTTTCTTGTCTCAGAAGTTCTGCTTTCTTCCAAGCAGCCAGAGATGCAATGATACATTGTACTAGGTATATTAGCTCAGTCCAGTGATTATCACAGAAACCTTACAAAATTATGCTGTTGGATAAAGCTCAGTCTATGAAAAATGACAATGTTATAGCACTTAGTCACGCTAAGGAGACTGCAGTAATGTGAAAGATACTGATCAACACTGAGAAAGGACTGACAGTGTAACTTCATAGTGAATTGGGTTGACTAAGAGCAAATGATAGACACATTGAAATTTGCCGTTCATTCTTTTCAATATATATGGTTGGTTTGCTGTTGTTGAGTAGATACATAAAATTCATAGTATTGTGGCCCTATGGCCAGTGAGGTACTAGGAAGAATGAAGTGCCTCCCTAGAACTTCATGATTCCATGGAACAAGAAAATAAGTCAGCTTCCTGAAGTCTGTGGGAGCTTTTTAGGTGACTTTAAATTGCACTTAGTCCACATAATTTCCTCTTCAGATCAGAATTGATGCAACTCTTCTCTGATAATGGTAGTTGCATACATGCTTCCAGGAGGATTGCATACACACTTCTAAAAGAAAAGCACTTAAACTTCAATTTCACACACATGTCAGCTCCCGCAGGAACTCAAATTGGATTTGAAGTTAGGAAGCTAACCTATAGAGAAGGAAGAGAGGAGGAAATAGCCAAAATAGGGAAGAAACTAACTTGGATTGTAGCACAGTGATTTTTTTTTTTTTTTTAATTGATGAATGTAACAGCATGTGTGCTCGTGTGAAGTATAGAAGGGGAATGAAGGTATATTGATTACTTAAAGCAATATAGCAAAGACTCCAGAAGCCAACATGAACAAGTCTGTTTTAGTCCACTTCTATGCATGACAGTTTTAAAGGTTTTCTAGAACTTACAGGGAAAAATGTCTTGCTTGAAATCTGTCATGCCTGTCAATTGATACCTCAAAGAATATTGCTAACTTAAATCTCCACCTTGGTTTTCCAGCATTCTCCACCTTGTCCTCCACCATTCAAGTATTTAATTTCTCTGTTCCAGAGCAGAAACTGTAACTCATTTTCATTCGTAACCTAAAACTGAGGGGTTTTGTTTGTGTTGGTGGTGGAACTAAGCATGCTGGCATGTACTTACTCTTCCTTCTGTTCTGTGGCATGTGAGTTGATCTGTGCCTGTCTTCCAAATAAGCTGATCTGTGGCTTTGGTTTTGTAATTCTGGTTTTCCTGTTCAAATTTGAAGGGAAAGCTGTGATTTAGTGTTTGCAAATTCATTTGAAAAGAAAGGGAGAAAGCATCCATACAGCTTGATTTGAATGAGTTCTGTTCTTAAATACTGGTGGTAATTTCTCATGACTTGTGTGAAAACATTTTAAGGCTTTCATGCTCTTCTGACAGGTCTGGCAAGTAGCTTGGCTTGATGCCAGATGATAGTTATTTCCACTTTGAAACTTTCTTAGAATATTTTTGGCAGTCTGTAGTCAAGGTAGAAAGGCTTAGTTCAGACAGAGAGATGAAACTACTGACTTGTGCCCGGTAATGGATCGTACAGACCAGAAATAGAAGCAGACTAGTCAGAAAATGGAGGGCGATTTGCACACTTGAAGCTAGAGGCAATGCTGGTACTTCAGATTATACCTGCCATGTAGCAGCTTTCATGGGATGAAATTAGTTTTTGAAAGGAGCACTTAACTTTTCTTCTCTCTTGTTTGTTCAGGATTGATATTGCCCAATGGAGATATCAATTGGAATTGCCCGTGTCTTGGTGGAATGGCTAGTGGTCCCTGTGGGGAACAGTTCAAGTCCGCGTTTTCTTGTTTCCACTATAGCACAGAAGAAATAAAGGGATCAGACTGTGTGGACCAATTCCGTGCGATGCAGGAGTGCATGCAAAAATACCCAGATCTTTACCCTCAAGAGGATGATGAAGAAGAGAAAGAGAAGACAAGTAAAGATTTAGAAGCTAATCCTATGGAAGCTCCTGTAGCCAAAGAGGAGAAGGGATCTAGCTAATGAAGACGGAAGGAGGCTCTTGTCTCCACTTATTTTTATTTTCAGGTGTGGACTTTTGCAAGATGTCTATCTTTTGAGTCCTCAAGAAATGTTTCACCATTGTTCTATACACTGTGTCATAGAGAATAATTTATTGCAGAAGGAGAAATCTCAGTGCTACAGCCTTGCAAATAAATACTACAAAAAGAAAGTGTATATGTATGTACTGTGTAACCCGTAAGTGGTCACAGCCCAAGCTTTTAACAACGGATATTTTTCCTTCCAGTTCTCAGCTAGTGTTTAGACTTTAAAAAAAATCCTTTAAATATATAAAATTCACAACATTCGGCTAAAATTTCCACTAGAGCACCAGGTCTGTCTTCATTTCAATGTGTTCTGTTCAGTAGCTGCTCTCTTAAATGTATTTCATCCTAGGAGGAAAAAAAATGAATTAAAAGATTGTTTTTCCTTTTACTAGAATGATTCAGAATGTTGAACGTGGCATTATTTAGATTTATGGTTGCGTTTTACTACTGACATCAGGTAAGGACTGCCGAAAATGTTGGAATGTGTGGCTTCTTTGATTTCATTAACTGATTGTGAGGACCTTTACATTTAAAAGTCTGTTGTGCAACTTTTGATATGAATGGAAAGAATGCTGATCACTTGTTTGTTTTTTTTTGTTCTGAAAGCACTGTTTTTGAGTTTTCCTAGTTGGTGCCTGCTTCTTCAATGTATAGACAGGTTCTTATAAAGTGCTTTGTGATTAAAATGAAAATGTTACCTGGTGTAGTGATCTCAAAACAGATACTGTGACTTAAGTGCATATTAAAATACATATATATTTACTTTTTACCTTCATTAAAAGCTCTTCTTTGGGGGGCTTTCACTAACATTGCTTGGATTGGACAACGTTCTTCTGCACTGTAAGTGGGCTGTGAATTCTGTGTTGCGAAGATCAGTTGCTTCAGCAAGTTCCTTTTTATTNGGGGCTTTCACTAACATTGCTTGGATTGGACAACATTCTTCTGCACTGTAAGTGGGCTGTGAATTCATTCGTGTTGTGAAGATCAGTTGTTTCAGCAAGTCGCTTTTTATTCCTGTCCTGTTCTCTCTTTTCCTGCCCCTGTTGTAGAGGCACAAGAAATGTGCTCTTAGTAACTAGAGTGGGTTATATCATGAAACAAGCACTATAAAGACTTTGAGGTCCCCAGAAGCTGTTTAAGTATGAGAATTGCTTTGAAATTACAAGCAAATTGTTTTAAATTGTTATATGTTAGTCCTATGGATAATGGAATGCTATGTTGTATTTCTATCCTGGCAAAGTACGGGTTATGTGGACCACATTACAAAACCAGTTGTGCCAGTGGCTTTAGCAAGTGTCCATTGCAGCTTTACACCATATGTGTTGCTTACCTCGGCAAAACAGACTAAGGAGAATTTGCAATGGCAGTAATATAACTTGGTAAATGTAGTAGTGTTTGAATGCTTGCCTGCCTCTGTGGGCAGGAGTCTTGAGCACTCAGCAATGTCACTTCTGGGCAACACTTTAGTGTCTTGTTCCACTAAGTTATTTCAGTGTTAGTGGAAGTGCTTCTGACATCTTGGAGAAAATTCTGTTAAAATTTCAGGTATGTATGAGTTCTTCATCTTTCAGGACAGCTGCTTGATCCTCAAGGAAATTGGAAGAGAAGAGGGAATTAAGTGGCTGACAATAACTCAGTTCTCAGGGGAGAGATAGCAGGTACTCTCAGCAGATCTTTGCATTTTAAAGAAATGAAGCGTGACAGCTTCTCAGGGTGACACTTTCACGCACAAGAAGACAAATGCCAAGTTAACTTGAGTAAATGGGTACAAAAGGAGCAGCGATAAATCTTGGCACTTAAGCAATTGGACCATGAAAATGAAATCTTAGGCAATCAGATAAACACTGGGCATCAAATACAAAAAAAATCACATGCACCTGAGCTTTTTGGTTTTTCAAATGGAAATCCAATGCGTTATTCGTAAGAAAGCAAGAACAGTCCGTGAAGGAGTGCTCTGTTCTGAGAACTGTTTGCCTCCTATTCTTCTTTGCTGCATGTTTCTTTCCCACGCTGCCTTGGTGCTTTGCAGGTTTTGGATTTATCCTCAGTAGGAGTGTGGAGCACCTGTGCACTGAATGTAAAGTGCAAGAGTTCCAGTTGTAGAAGCAAGGAACCTGAACCTCTTATGAAGGGCACCTACGGCGTATATCTAATGTACTTAAATATTTGTTTAGGGTAGGGTTGCTTCTGTCAGCAGTATACAAAAATGGCATGTATGCAAGGGACCTTACACTGGTAATACAACAAAAAGTGGTTTTCATGGTGTTATTTGAGATGTTTTGAGAAAGGAAGTCGTAACTTTAAAGAGATGTTTGTGTCAGTTTTTATTTACTTCCTCTTACTCATGGTGGATCACTTATAAGTTTCCTTCTGATTTTCAAATTAGAAAGGAAGATGATAGTGTCAGCACTTGCATGGAATTGTATTTTGGGAAGGTCCTTTAGAAGTGGAAGTGATGTATATTGGGCTAAAGCAATCAAGCTTCATTCATCCTCTTCCTCTTTTCTCTCTCTTTCTTTTTTTATTTTTTTTTCTCTCCCCTCTTGCTTCTGCCCTTACTTTGTGTCCACTGAATTTTACTGTTAAAAATTTTTAAAAGTAATAAGAACTATGATGTGGAGTTGCATCTTTAGATGCAGAATCTATTCCCACCTGTATTCTAGTTTTTGTTTTCAGGGTACATTTTCTGCCATGGAGTCAGGATTTTGCTATATTAACAGAGACAAACACCAACTTGTTTCTCAGATTTAAGTTCTTAACAGTCATACAGTTTATTTGCACTTGCATGAAATATCAAGTATTAGGAGGCAGATCAATTAAATTTGTATTTCCACATGGCCAACTCTGCTAGAGAGACTATTCAGTTTGGGCTCTGGACTCTGCAGCTGAATCTGTTTATGCAATTTTAGGGTCAAGTTGTCTCTCTTGATTGTTATGCATCCCTTAGAAGTATTTATGTGGAAATTTCCATCTCTAGTAGTAGACTTTTTGAAAGCCACGTGAAAGAAGAAAAAAATACATTTCTTTTGCTTGTAAACTCATGCAGTTTTCTTTGTATAGATGATGTGTTTTGTTTCCCAGCCTTGCTTTGTTGATGTGTTTTTTTTCCATTTCTTGTAAGCTCCTGTTTTAAACTTACAATCAATCAGTGGTTATTTTAGTAGATAATAAAGATGATAAAACACTCCCTGACAGTATGTGGCAAGCCTGTGAAATAGCGCATAATAAGAAGCTGCCTTTTTAGCATCTGGATACAAAACTTACAGCAGCATATTGCTGTGTTTTCTAATGTGTTTCTTATTTACTTCATAAATACTTTCCTGGTTCTCTGTCTGCCAGCAGTGAGCTACTGAATCTTTGGGGGAAGTGGCAGGCTCAAAAGTTTTTGAGGAGCTGCCTGCATGGTGTTATTTTTCAATGATTTTATGCATGTTTTCCATCAGGTGCTTTTATATGAATCAGGGCAAAAGCAATCATATGTAGGAAGAAGAAAATATCTGAAATAATTGATTTTTAAGATTGGACCTTTTAGTTTATATCTGTCTTATAAAATCTAAAGTGCTAAGTGCCTGTATTCATTTATTAAAGATTAGATTAAGTCATTAGAGTAATTCCAACTATAGGATAAGTTAGCTCGAATTCAGATTTGTGCATATGTAACTGAGCATGGAAGGAGAAAAAAAGCTCATCTTCCTCTCAAGTCTTAATGTATCTTGATACTGTCAAGATCAACAAATGGTTCAAAAACTCTTCAGTAGAGGCAGATGTTAAAAAGGTGACGTATCAGTAAATATAGTGCAGAGCTGTTTTTACTAAGACACTCTGAGAGGTTCTAACTGCTGCTCTTAAAATGTTAATAGCATTAGTAAAAGCTTGCCTGGATTTTGCACCCATCGCTGCCAGAAGCAGAAGGGCTTATGATTAGAGTACCTTGTGCATTCATCCAGTGGTTCAAGTTAGAACAGCCTTTTCATGAATTTAGAGCCACTGAAAGTAGCCTGTACACTGCACTGAAATACCTGGAATGCTGCTGTATTTTCTACTGTTTGTTAATTTAAATAGAATCATTAAATGATAGACCTTTTGTCCTGCTCATTGAGGGGAGTGCAGTGTTCGTTGCCTCTGTACATTTTGCAATTCACAGAAAATAAACTTGAGGTGACAAGTTTCTCCTAGCGGTATTAACGGTGGACATGTGTGGCTGCCTAATGGCAAACCCTCAGTTTCTCTTTCTACTGTTAACTTAACTTTGCTTAGCAGTCCTTGGCCTTTGCCTTTTTATTCTCCCTCTCCTTTTTGCCCTTATCCTCTCCCTAGCCCCTTCTATGAATTCCATGTTTTCGGTATAACCTATAGTCAACAGCAAGAGCATGAATGGAGAGGCAGCCTCTAAAACAAGAGGAAATGTACAAAAAGAAAAAAAAAGGAAAAGCACATCACAGATCAGTTTTGATATATCAGTGAGCAGACAGCTCATGAAGGCCCTGTCGTAGACAAAACAAAGAGCACAGGAAGATTTGTAGCGATTGCACATTGCAGATTAACCCGGATCTTGCAACAATGATTTGATGGGTAAGTGGACATAGGATTTGCTGTACCAGATCTGATGACCAGTCCTGTTGATGTGTTTGTTTCTGAAAGCGCCAAGTTCCTTGTCTTGGCTAAGATGATGAAAGCATCTGCTAGGAATGCCCATATTCCCTTCATGGGGAGTTTTGTAGCAGTGGGATATTTGATTTCCATCTCAGTTGTTTCTAACTTTTCTTTTTCTTGCTATTACTAGAGTGTTGTCATCCCTACCCTTTTTGGCTTTCTATGCTTTCCCCTTTCCATATGCTCCCAAACAGTATTCTCGTAGTTGTCACTCCACTTTCCTGCAGACACTCACCCTTCTTACAGGTTTGCCTTTGTTTCCTTCTCTGGCCCAAGTTTCTTTCTGCTTGCAGCTTGAAAAGTTTAAGTTAAAGAGCTAGGTTTGATCCAGCTGAACTTGCTGGCGCAACCTCTGAAAGGTGAATCCAGGATGTGGACCTATACATTTAAAGTGAGTGATCAAAATATTTTGCTTCACTAAACTACAAGTTGAAGGCTTCATAGCAGTATCTGTCATGCTAATAATGTGTGAAGAAGGAAGACCAGGGCTTAGAGGTACAGCTGTTGCAGTACAAGTTTACGAATTCAGTAAGAATTTACCCAGAGGTGCAAAGAGTAAAGGTAACCATAATGCAGAGCAGCAAAGGTGAGTATAATACATTGGTCCCCATGGTTTAAACAAAACAAAAACAATGTGAACAGACTGACCTGTTCAAACTCTGAGCGTTTGTAGTTCAGGCATCTCTCCCCTATCCATCATAGGTTTCTATTTTCAAGCCTTGCATCCCACAAGACAGCTGTATGCCAAGGAGCAATTTTAGACCTCATTAGACCTCAAACCACTGAACTTTATGTATTTTTTATGGGAATAACATATCTGCAATACCTACGTAAGGTTTTGCATGTTTGAGACTTGATCAGTTATTAAACTAACATACTTGCATAAATCAGCTGTGCCTGGTTTGTATTTTTAGTATGTGCATTGTCTCGTACAATGTATGCATATATTCTTATCAAAAAGGTAATGAGTAATTTATAGAAGTTGCTCAATCTAACATGTATCGTGCTTGCCTTATTAGCTAAACATTTTTCTCCATTTACCTGGCTCTGCACGAAGACTATTGAAGCAAGAGCCGGACATCTGGAATATTTGTGGTTTGTTAACTTAAAAAGAATTAATATGCATATGGTTTGAGGATCACATGGTGTGAAATTTTAAAAATAAATCCCAAACCTCACATCAGTATAAATCTCTTAAGTATTTTTAATGGAAGTTTTTAAGTACAAAAAAGAAAATGTGCTACAACACATAACAAATAACACACTGACTTTGCCAGGTCTGAGGGGCTTTGGAGAGCACATGGTCTGAATTATATCAATTCAAAGAACATTTACATCAAGCAGCATGGAAAAATTTCGGGACAGATGGTAATGCTACAGAGAACTTGCTCTATATATTAGTGAGACATGTCCAGAAGAGCAGTGCATGAGATTGGGCATAGATACATGTTCTTTCCTCTTATATGCTTGTCAAGAAGAGAGGATGGAAGAGCATTAGTAGCAACGTGTCACTATGCAGGAGCTGGGGCTCTGTGCTTGCAACAACTGCTTAATGAACTACCTTGGTACCCTATTGCCACAGCTGCACAGCTCTTAAAGAGCCACTGTGGCCCCAAGCACCCCTGTATGTGCTGCTCGCTGTGGAAAACTACAGGTGCTTATGCTTCAAGAGGGCTATTGCCTGCCCTCTTATAAATTTTCTGCAGCTTTCCAGACTTCTTGTGAATAAACACTTTTAATTCATCCTCATGCAGGGGATGAATGTGGTTGCTACTGCCCCTGAAGTACCTTGTCTATTTGAGTCTTGTAGGGTAGCTCGCATAGTTGTTTTAGGGACAGGTACTACTTTAGAAGTACTAAAAAAAACACCTGTCCATCCATTTCAGTAGTGAGTGAATAAATCTTTTTTTTTTTTTCCCCCCCAAGTTAATGTTTTTTGTAATACTACATCACCTAGGAGACACATTCACAGCAATGTTAACAAGATACATGGTCTTGTACATAGACTTAAAAACAATTCATTTTTGATAGAAGTGACTTCTATGGTAGCTGTTTTAATTCATTATTTATGAGCTTGTTTGTTCTTCTGAAGAATATGCAACAGCTATTGCTAGGAAGATGGATGGCATCTTGCACTGTTCCTTGCTCATCTTCTCTTGAAGCCCCAGTGAACAAGCAAATGCCTTTTAATTTTCTTTCCAAAGTCTCATGGCAATGATCATGTTAAACTTACTTGAATTGATACCTATTCTAAATCAATCTCTGCAGCTGATTTCTATTTGAAAACTTCTTTTCAGGTAGGCTACCTGGGTTAAAGTGCTGCAGAACAAATTAATTGTATGTGGTATTCTGTGCAAGCTGGGCCTTTTTTTTTCTCCATTCTTTGTTTTGTTTTGCTTTTTCTTTTCTTTCTGTCTGGTGAACGTAGAGATACCCGATTAAGCAGAAGGTAGTAATAGCAATTAAAAGGTCAGCTTTTGCAGCACTGGCTCACCCTAAGTGTTTTTCGTTTTGGACTTCCTGATGATGTTACATGCTTATGGAATACCTGCTGCCCTGTAAAGCAAAGTCACTAAATAAGATCTAGCTGTTGGAACATAAATGTGCAACGTTTCTAATTATTGGAGGCCGTGATGTAGAATTCTCTTTGCAGATACCAGCAAATAAATCAGATTCAGAGAGAGGTGCGAGAGGGGGAAGAAATTGGCTGTGTTTTCCCTGCCCCCCCATTCTCCCTCTTGCTTTACATTTGTCTTTCAAACTATTGTGTGTGTCACCTACTGTGGAGTCAGCTGAAGAGTGTGATGCAGGGATGGTATCTTGTGTTCACACGGTGGTGTTTGCAGTGGGGTTGTCATTAATCAGTTGGGGACCTCTTGAGGCAAAAGGCGCCAAGAGAACTCGCTGGAGGATTAAAATTCTTGTTACAAGTACTATTTTTACGAGTGGTAGCTGGAAATACTGGTGAGTGACCCTGCTAGCAAACAGTGTCCATCTGCAAAAAGGACCAGTGCGAGCGCTTATGCTCACCACAAAATAACATCTGGCACATGAAAATAATGTAGAATGCACCAGTTTGCCTTAATGTGGGTACTATTTAACCAAAATGGAGTATGATCGTAAGTAAAATCTTCAGCAGACAAAATGCTGTGTTGAAAAGTGCTCTTTAGTTCTAAACTTGGTATTGATTTTTTGCTTCTTCTGAAGCGCCCTTTGAGCACATGCTGGGAAGTCCTGTCGACATCTTTATTTTTTTGTGGTCTTTGACACTTTGTCGTGAAACACTTTCTGGAGCCAATAAAGCAAGCAGTTGCTATGCTGTTAATTTGAAATGTCAGCTTATAGAAATTAAGCCAAATTCCCTGGTTAAGAAGTGTTTTATTACATTAATTAAATGGCTTGCTGGAGATGCCACGTTGTTGGAGACTGCTTTAGGTAACAACAAATAAATAATAAAGTGTGTGCAAGTCACATGGAAAGAAATAAGGAATGTAATGGCAGTGGAGGAGGGGAGAGTTCCAGACAAGGAGGGGGAAGAAACACTGTTTTTGCACTCTTGGGAGAAAAGTGAAATTTTTATTTTGTAAATATCTGCCTGTCTTCCACTTCCAAATGACCTTAGGAGTTTTCTGTTGTTCAATCAACCTTAAGTTAAAAGGAAAACAGTAACCAATAGACTGAAAGAGGCTCTTTTTTCAGGTCCTTAGTGATAAAGAGAACAGAATGATGATTTAGCCAAGTTTCACATCATAACCTGGGACTTCTATGCTTTTGCATTAGGCTTAGATTTTTCTGCAGATTCTATATGCCAGTCATATAGTCCTAGAGGAAGATCTTTCTTCCCTTCTTACTTGGGAGCATTAGAAAGAATGCAGGCACAGAGCAGAAGTCACATGTGTGCTTGGTTTTTCTCTACAATCTGCAAAACAATAGGCCAACCCTTTATAATTTATGTTTTACTTAATGAAGGAACATACCCAGCTTCATTTGATCATGGTTCCCTGTTAGAGGAGCAGAGGTCTTAAATCATTCCCTAAGAAAGTGTTTTGAGGAAGTTTTTGTTTCCCTAGCTACCTCTTAATTACTGCAGACTAGGCTACAATGAGGTTGGGAAGGGTGTTTTTGCAGAACAGAACCTGGGCAGCACATGTCACCACCCTGAGACCTCTCTGGGAAAAAAAATCTTTGAGCAAAAGAAGGTGGCAGCAGCCTGGCTTTGGTATTCGAACTCAGAAGTGTGGCCAAGAGCAGTAAAGCTGAACTGAAATGCCAAGGGCAATCAAATGCCAGTGGTCTTGAGCACAGTTTGGGTAGCCAAGTGGCTCCCAGGACACTGTAGTTACCTCTTTTAATACACAGTCCAACCAATCCATTTGCCACCTCTTTCTGTTGCCATTGTAGTATGATAACCTCACCATTAGAGCAGCTCTAGTTCCTCACATGTCGTGTCTTGGTGATTCTTTCCTAGCACAAGGCTTTTTGGTGGTAATTGCTATGAAACCTTTACATGGTGTTATAGATGAAAATACTGCAGCAAAGAGTAAAACTATCTTTGAGAGCAAGAGTTGGGTTTGAAACCAAAATTGAGCCATTGAGCCAGCAGATCTCAGCACTGATAATTGTGATAGCCATGTACATCTATAGAGGACTCATCAGAGCTAAGTCCCATGTTAGTCTCTGTGCAGCAGAGTGCTAGTTTTGCCCTCTAGAAAGCAAGGAGTTATTGGTCTAAATGCAGTTTGATGGTAAATAAAAATATCTGAGCTCTTTTAAATAACGTCATGCTTGTTTAGTGTTATGGCACCTGTAAAGCCGACAGAAATCGCTGCTGGTTAGTGGTGACTTAAATAAAATTACACCCGAGTAATGAATGCACTAGGTAAGCAGCTTTTATGTGTTAATATCAGGCTTTTTCTGAAGTGTTGAAACGCTAGTCCATATCTTCAGTTTTGCCCTGTAAAATGATTCTCTGGGTGTGGTGGAATCAGGCTCAAATTAAGAATTGACCTATAACCTATGTATGATGCAACAGGCAATTTTGCATAAGATTATGTGAGCGATTTTTTTTTTTTTTCCTGAAATAAGTAGTTGTGTCTCAGGTTTCCAGTCTAGGCACATGAAAGGAGAAAGGATGGTAAATCTGCTTTCATTGCTTCAGCTAGGAGCTCGTTGAATAGGAATGAAGGAACTAACTACACCTTTCACTGCAGCGTTATTAAAAGGGGAAGTTCATCACTTTTAACTTCGGAAGCAGAAATTACTTGCATCCAGTTCGAAGAATGTCTGCGACTTGTTTTCCCAAATATGCTTTCCAGGGTTTCACCAAACTGTTCATATTCACAAGGAGTTTGTTGGTCCTAGCGTCTTCCTGGCCTGCTATGAGATAATCAGTACCTAGTTAAAGCAAAAAAAAAAGAAAAAAGAAAAAAAAAAGTCAAAATAGGATTAAACACTAAATTTCTCCATTGCATAAAGCAATGGAAAATTGCATAAAACAGTTTATCCAAGTCATATTTTAACTAGTTTTGTCAAGTTTTTCATAGTCCAGTTTATGCACATGGGCGTTTATGTGCATTTCCCTTCACATGTGAGTTCTCAGTGCTGACTCGTGGGCACAAAAGGTAGGGTGTTTTCACAGAGGGATGTGCAGAAATCGCAAGTGCCCAAATTGATTCAGTTCCAGGGGTTACTGATTGCAAATTCAGTGTCTCCCTGTGCAGGTGACTGGATTTCATTCTGATCTCCCTGCTTTTATTTTTTAACTTAGTGTAGCTCTGTGGGCTTTGACAGCATTCCTGCTCACTTGCATAGATATGATGAATAGCAGAATTTAATCTGAACACATGTGGAAGCTGATTGATATTGCATTTGAAACTTCAGCCAGACTGCCCAGATTATAACCTTTAGGCACAGGTAGTGGGGCCTCAAAGAGGGCTGCAAACAAAGTGCATAGCTACACCTGCAGATAAGAGACAACCATCACTGCAAACAGTGTCCTTCCTCAGCAGATAAATAATGACTCTTTGTGGTACATCAACTGCAGTAAGCAAAATTCCTTCACTGATCAGAATCTGGAGAAGTTGACAAGTTATATATATGTATTTTGGTTTCTTAGGGCTATCTTAATAGATATGTGGAAAGCAGGTTCCATGTGTGTATTTTCTGATTTTGGAAACATGAGATTGAATGAATGCAGTATATGCTGCTAGATTTTTGACTGGCAGTTTATGACCTTTTACTCTGGTGTTTGGAAAGGAAGAATATTTTAAAGTTGTATATACAGAATAGGTGAATTTATATCTCTGTTCTTGGATGTCTTCTCTTTCACAACTTTCTATTTATTTTTGCTTATTATGGTAAATTTTTGTTTTGTTTTTACTCTTGCACGTAGGTTTCCCTTGTGTGCATTCCTGTTTGTTTGACCTTCACTGAAGTCTGCACGTCCATCCTGATGAAAGGCAGGCAGCCTTTTTATATCCACCCAGTTGACTCCTAAAGAGCAATTCTTTGGGTTCAATCTGTGGAACGAAACTTTTGGAGTAGAGACAAGGGGGAAAATGTGTTACAGATCTCGCCCTCTCAACATCGAACCTTAGGGCAACAGAAAGACCACATTGTCAGTCACTGTGTTCTGGGGAGGAACAAAATAAACACAATTATTGGAGCGCCTGGGCAGAGGCTGCGCAGCAGTTGGCTGGTGAGCAGCCTAAAGGGCTGGATTAACGTGTGCCCCACGCAGCTCAGCGTGACAGCTGTGTGCCCTTCTGGAACAGCAATCCACACTCTCCTCTCGCATTTAGGATGTTTTATAGCAGTTCAGACATGTCCAGGAAATAGGACCACCAACCATCCCTGCAGCATCAGAGGAACAGCCTTCAGGGATGGGGTACATGCTCATTTAGTGTCTCATGTAGTACACTGTCACTCAGAGGGACCTTAACTCTTATACAACTGTGTTGAAATCACACAGCTGAATCTCCCCATGGCGCTTTCCCTCCCAAGGATGGATGATACTGAAATGCCAGCCCCAGGGTTTATATGTTCATAGAGGTGTTGAGCTCCTGCTGCTTTACAAGGGCCACAGCTGGTGGATCCAGAATCAGCAGCCCAGGCTGTGTGCCCATTCAATGTCTGTTTTCTCCAGCAGAAGCAACCAGATGTGCAACTAGGCAGCTCCCTCCATGCATGCAGCAGAGGTAGGAAAGAAAAATGTACTAGGCTGCAAGACCAAAAGGCTTCTTTCTTCTCTCTCTTTTTTTTTTTTTTTCTCCTTTGAATGCTCCTCCATTTGAGGAGCCTGGGAAGCAGCTTGGTAGTTTATTCTGGCTGATAACAACATGAAAAGCAGAGAGGTTTTTTTTTTTTTCTTCAACTATACAGCAAATTCAGTCACAGCTCCATTAGTAAGGCTTTTTGATTAACTTTAAAGGCTGTGAGATTAAACTGGAGTTTGTGTCTTGAGCCAGGGAAGAAAGTCCAGCCCAGTGCAGGGCAGAGCTGTGCAATGTGCCAGGTTACCCTGTGCAGCAGAGCCCTGCCGACCCCAGGGGCAGTTTGAACTGACATTTATGGCTCCTCCTTATCCTTTCCCCTCCTGCTGCTGCTGCCCTCCTTCATGAAAGAAACATGCCGAGAAGCAACCGCTAATGCATATGCAGCAGGGAGGGAAAGGGCGAGGGTAAAATGCAGGAGACACAAAATGTGAGGGTCCCAGCACGAGTCAGTGATCCCGCTGGGTGGCACCGGTACATGTGAGCCCAGAACTCCAGTGACTAGGACCTGTCCTTACATTTAATTTTCTATTAAAAGGTCGCCGTGTCGTTAACACCTGCATCTCCAGCACTGGAATTTCTCAGCCATGTGTCTTCAGACCTATGCTGCTAAAGAGGTGGAAAGCAGAGCTAGAGACTACGACAGAGAAAAATCTGTGACTTTTTCCTCTTGAAATCACGGTGTGGGGTCAGATGTGTTCTCACCCTNAATTTCTCAGCCATGTGTCTTCAGACCTATGCTGCTAAAGAGGTGGAAAGCAGAGCTAGAGACTACCACAGAGAAAAATCTCCTGTGACTTTTTCCTCTTGAAATTGTGATGTGGGGTCAGATGTGCTCTCACCCTATTTAAGCACATCTTTTATTCATGCCTCGTTCAGTGCTCCAACAGTTTCACAAGGAGCACTGGAAAATACTTATTTATGCACAACTTTGCCAGTGAAGCTTTATTTACTTATGCACAACTGTGCGTTTTTGGTGAAAGCAAGCACCTTGCTCATTGGACTACTTTAAGCAGAAAACTTTACATGCAAATTTGAGAAACACCCCTAAAACAGAGCTTAAGGGCTATGTGCTATTTCCATACAAACTCAAATGCAGTTTCTCACTTGGTGTAGATAACTGAAGACAAAATCAGCTTCTGAGCCAGTACCATTCACTTCATCATAACAGGAAGAATTCACATGAAGTTTTGATTTGACTCAGATTTCATAGAGCAGCTCTCGTGTGTGTGTGACTGATTTCACGTGAGAACTTGTCTTAAAGGTTAAACCTTACATTTAAGTAGAAGGAATTCCTTTCACTCAGCGTGGATATGTTTTAGTCTCTTCAGAGGTAAAAACATAGGGGGACTTTTCTATCAAGCATTGCTATTCGGATGATAACAAGTCACACTTCTCCTTGGTACAGGGTCTAATAATGAAACACCATCCCCAGGAATACGCCTCATGGGCATTTGATCTCTAGACACGTTCCCAAAGACTTAGAACTTCTGGTGACACAAAGCGAAACTGAATAATCCAAGACCATTAGAATTAGACCCTTAGACCATTATTACTGGAAAGAGTGGTGTCCAGGCTCACAATTTCAGGATTTAGAGACTTACCAAAAGATTTCATCTTTACGGTAAAAGTAATTCTCGCTGCAATCCACTAACTCACATGGTGGGAAAGGCTGAACCAGGGCCTGCATCTGCTCAGCTACTGATAATGTTACTTAGCAGCAGTGTGGGGCTCCCAGCCTGTTCCCAAATCTGCTGTTTTGCCTGCAGCAGAGCCAGGGGAGCAGACTTTCAGCAAAGCCTCCCTCCACTCCAGGGCCAGAGGTGGATTCTCATAATTCAACAACTTAAGTTTGAGACTGACAAGCAGCAGCAGCCTGAGCCTAACCTCAGAGACTTAGTGCTGTATTTCATCCTTACCAGGATTGAGAATGGGACAGGTACATCCCCTGTTGGTCCAGGATTCCGGGTAAATGCTTCTGTTGCTCCGAGCAATTTTTACTTTGCCAGATTTCAGGACCTTCTTCACTTTCACAACAACTTCTGCATGGGTCCCTTTGTCATGAGCTGATAGGATTCTTGCTTTTATCACTGCCAGAAAACACGTGTAAAGATAGAGACCAGCAGTAAATTTCTAAGTGAGATAATTTCTTTTCTTTCTCTCTTTATGCTGCTAAAAGTTAGAATATGAAAACCTCAGGAATGTACAGCCTTGGGAGAAAACATGGAAAATCACCATAGTTGTACAGGAAGACAGTTGGAATGTTTGCCCACTTCAATCATGGTTATTTCAAGTAAATTGGGGGGAAAATGTTTTTTTCTGTCAAAGTAGTTAACTGATCCTTTCACCATAGCAATTTATTAATCAACTTTTTTATGGGTTATGGTCAAGCAGTTGGAAATCATAGGAAAGCACTTGTGTTTAACTAGGAAGATTGTAAAGAGCTGGTGGCAGCAAACAATCTGTTTTCAGTGCACTGAGTCTAGCCCTTTTATTTGATGCTTTGAAAGCTTCCGCAGAACTTAAATAACTTTAGCACTCGTCTTTCCAAACTGTCCTGCGGGAATGGACTGTCAGGAAGGAAGTCGGGAAGGTTCCTCTCAGACTGCAGCACGTGGCTCAGACCCCATGACTGCACAGCAAACCAGAAGAACCTTGCGGCCAGCATCTGGTTTCCACAATGCATTTCTGTTCTTTGAATTTAATAGGAATCCGTAATTTCTTGGCAGGATCGGCTCACCCACAGATTGGCCCCACACGCAGGGTTAATCGTGTCACAACACCAGCCCATCAAACCTGCAAAGCCCCTGGTTTTCCTTTGTTCCATGGGGCACAAACTCCTTGTTTACACTACACAATACAAAAGGCATTCTTGATAAATAAGTCTGGCCATTGGTACCTGCATAATGACTGCAAAACCAGAGCACAAGGCTTTTATCACATATTCTCAACCTGGAGGCCAACCATTCCCCTGGGTTCTGATTCTAGCACTGCTGCTGTGGGGAGGTTAACTAGACACCAGGGAGACTGGCATGAAAAAGGCTATTCACTGTACACGAGTAGGACATATTACTTAACAGGAAAGCCATAAGAATTCCTACCTCTTATTTCATGATTTAGCCTGTCCCGGCCTTTTTAACAGCTATCAGCTAGTATCTTGCATAGACAGACTGTAAAATTATCATACCTTGAGGGCATGTCACCCACTTACCATAGGCATATTTCATTTGGCAGAAATCAGTGACGCTTCCAAGCACCCTCTCTTTGCACACACACTTTTCTAGCAGGGGAACCGCAGAACACAAAGGGTTGGAGAACAGCCAGGACATGAAAGAGGAGAGGAAAGCAAATTATATTCAGTTATAAAGTTGTATTTATGTAACTCTGATAATCTGGATAGACAGAAAGAGTAGGTTTGAGAGTGAGCTCAGTTATTTGATAATCTGTTTCTTGTTAGATGATACAATAATGGTTCTGAAATCTGATCGATATTATCTGGTAAAAATGTAGAGCTCATGGGGTCTATTATATAGTTAATAAACTGATGCTAATACAGAGATTTGTCAGAATCAGATCCAGATGTCAATCATAAGCAACACCCTTGTGCCATTCCATCAGCTCAGACGTGCCCCTTGCCAGGATTAAGGTAATATCTCTCTTGACTTTCTTAAAGTCAAGGTATGCAATAGGTGGTACAATTCTCCAAGATCTAACAAAGTCATTGACACCGGTAAGCAGCATCCTGCCCATGGCAAGCAAAACTGAGAATATGATAAACATTAAAAGCCTGAGCTGTTGTGCCATTATGAGTACCTTATTCTTAAAACCACTTGCCTTCCAGCCCAGAAGTGGCTGTATTTCAATGGTGGCTGATAGGATCTTTCTACAAAGAGCACTGGAGTTCTGAAGAGCAAGTGAATGGTTAGAAAAGAGCTGTGTAACCACACAAGTATGATCATACATTTTTGGAATCTGAAAAATTCCAAAAATCTTATTTATGATTCATTGATATCCAGTAAAAGTACAACCTGATTTGGTAAGTAACATCATTGCTGTAGTGATAACCATATTGCTCTGGGGTTTGGGGATGGACTGGAGCTAGAAAGGACTGGAGGAATTTAAGTCATGATGAAAAGGCGGCTGAGCTGGCATGGAGGGAATTTACCAAATATTTCTAGACTCCAAGATGTACCTGGGTGTCTCAGTGCAGAAAATCCCTGCTCATGGTCGTTCCATTTCCACTCATCTTCACTCTCATTAGTTGGCATTTGCACAAGGTCAGGGATTCGTCCTCCAATGGGGATGTTAAAGAATGGTTCATTGTCATAGCTGGAGGGCAGACAAAAAGAGAAGACTCAGGATGTGAGAGTGGTAGGAAAGAGGCTTTTGTGGCATGTGGGTGTAGGATTCAGTATCCAGACAAGCGAGCCTTTTCTCTTTGGGTTGGGAAAATGTCATGCCCTATGAGAAATTATGCACTCTTCGCCTTGTGTTGAATTACTGTGTGGTTTTTTTTTTATTTGTTACTGAATCAATTAACTCAGTGATCACCTGCTGAAGTCACTAGGAACTGGTGACATCTGCAGGGCCAGCAAAACTAGTAGCCACTCAGCAAATCTCAGGATTTCAAGTTTGGGGTACAGTTGCCTGCCATCTAGAAACAACAAGGAGACCCTGCAACTCATTCCATCTCAGACACAGAGGAGAAGCTTTCCAGACTCCTCCATCTATTGCCAAGGCAAGAGATATATTTAAAGATGCTGTATAGACTTCTGGGGGGCTGTGGCATTACCTGTTCTTACTGTAAAAGACATTTCAATATTGCCTTGGACTATACAAGGGACTTATAAATGTGCCAGCCACCAAATAGCAACTAAGAGACATTTTATGTGACTTGGAGCATCCTTTTTGAACATTTGTGGGTCCCCTAGCTCCCACCAGACCCTACAGTGACTTATTGCCTAATCTCAGTTAATCTTTGCTTCATTTTCCAGAATCCCATCTCAAAAATCCACCCAAACGAGGGCTTCTTTACCCATTGAAACAGTTTCCAGTGTGCTGGTCGCAGTCTCTGGCACAGTCACAAGGACGACAACCATTTTCTCCAAAGCCCCAGTAGCCCATGAGGCATCTGTCGCATTTGGGACCCGCCACGCCAGGCTTGCAGTAGCAGAATCCCGTCTTGGGATGGCAGCGCCAGCTCCTGCTGAAAGTGCCGTTGGCTGAACCCATTGGCTGGCAGGAGCAAGCTAGGGAGATACGGTAAGAGGTCACTAAGATTACGTGCCCGGATCGTGGGTCATCTCGAGCGACATTTTTTGCAAGGCTCAGAAACTCCCGGCCCCTTCCTCGTGCTCAGCAGAGCTGCTAACCGTTCTATCGGCAGCTACGGTTGCAATGGGCTTGTGTTTCTAGCTCATTTAGCACAGCAAAACAAATGCAGCTGGGACCTGTTTACATATGAAAACCACTTTCTTCTGCATCCTCACATTTCATCCTCCAGAAAATATCTTTTGGAAATAACATAAAGAAACAAAGGACAAACAGTTTTCCCAACTACCCATATCCAGAATATAGAGGGTTGTGCAGCAGTGGCAGGAGGTCTGTGTTGTGGGTCACTTTTCAAATGGATTGCAGGTGAAAAAAGGTTCATTTGTGTGAACTGGGGTCCCAAATAATAACCATTATGTGTGTTAACTTTTCTATGAACATAGCATACATTTTTTGCTTTCCTTGTGGCTAGAAAAGACCTACTTTATGCATTTGGGAAAGAGGAGGGAAAAATCTGTTGGCTAAGACCTGCTTTAACAGAGATTTACAGTCAAATGTCGGACACCCAAGGTGTTTGTATAACTTGGATCAGGGGCCAACCTTTTGGATGCTTATCTGAACAAAGCACGACCTGCAAAGCTTTTGAAGTTTGCCCATCACTGCATCTAATCAAACTACTTTTCTTCATGAGCTCGCAGATAAGAGAGCAAATGAACACACATTATTTTCCACAGGGAAAGGGGCAGGTATAGACTTCAATAGTAACATGCAGTGAGGACAGATTGACTTTCTTTGGCATTCTTACATTTGGCCCTCAAGAAAGGAAAATATATTTTGGAAATAACAAAGAGTTTTGCTTCATGGGTATTTGTCTTATGATCTGCTACTACGTAGTGTTTTTTTGTTTTTCCACCATGCCCTGTGTTCTTCATGCCAATATTTCTCATAATATTATTACACTCCACTGTAGACAGATCTCAGTAAGTTCTTTCCAAGGGACACTAGCACAACAGCCCAAGGACAGAAAATACACGTGCTGTCATGGGCGATGTACTCAGCACAATGCGCTGCTCGGTGGATGGCAGCAGGCTTGCCTGCTTGCTGCAAAGTAGTCTTGACTTTAGGAGCAAACCCAGGGATTTTGCTGTCGCTTCTGGAGAGCTGGTGTGATGGAGTGCACATTAGTGTGATATTTTCTTAAGGTAACTTCTGATTTGCTGCTGCTCAGCTTGAATTTGCCCAGTTTTTCAAAGGGCATCCTACATTGTCCCAAAAGAAAAACACTTAGTTGTGTCTGCAGATGAAGAAATGGCTGTCCTGGATTTCAGGATGAGGAAACACTTGCTTCCTTTACCTCAAGAAGGTCTAACAAGAAATCAGAAGTTGCCAACATCCAGGTTGGATTTCCCTTTCCCTCTAATATCTCTGTAATTCAGGTGTACNCCAACATCCAGGTTGGATTTCCCTTTCCAATATCTCTGTAATTCAGGTGTATCTGTGGCAATTTCACCTGAAGGTTCTCCTAGTTCTGAACCTTTGGAAATGTCTTTATTCCCATGTTATTTCTACTCTCCAGTGAGCTAGGGTCAGATAACAGCAGGAACATCACTAGCCTACCCATCACCAACTGAGGCTTGGCCCCTTGGTCCTTCTCCAAGCCCATGCTAAGGGTTGGAGGGACAGGACAATGATTTACAGAACTGACAGAAACTGATAAGGAGGTAAAACCAGTGCATTTCAGAAACCCTCCTGTTACTAAAGGATTGAGGTATATTCCCCAATTAAAATGGAGCAGTTTCCAGTGGGTCAGAAATCAAAGCTGAATCAATAGATATACAACATTTTCAGATGAGTTATACAAGTGCTTGCAAATGCCTTAGTCTGTGCTTATTTAGCATTTCAGCTCGGGTGTGTATATTGTCTGGCTTCCAGGGTGGTAAGGCCAAAATTGTAGTTGTGTATCTACATTCACTTCCAAATAACAACTCAAATGTTACATGTTGAAGGGGAGCTGTTGATGCCTGGGTTTTACCTGTTTAACAGTATCAGAAGTTTGCTGATAAATCTCTCAATTAAAGGAACAGAAAAGCAAGTTTCCCAAAGCACCCTTCTCCACTGCTGAGTGTTTGACAACACAGCATCCCTCCCTGCTGATTTTTGCTTCTTTCCTCTTGGCAAACCCTAGTTTTCTACCCATCCGCCTCCATGTCTAACAAAACACCAGCCAACATGACAATGGCCTTGTTTGTCGAAGGCATCATCAATTATGTTAGGGACGGTGTGCAGACAGTTCTGGCTCGGAGACGGCTGGTTTATTTGGGCTCTGCCCTTGAAAGCAGCATAACCAAGAATTTTATCACTCTGCATTAGAAGTGGCTATTGGTCATGAACTACCACAAAGCATCCTCTTGGCTGACAACTCCTAAGTATTTTGTGGAAGTGACTTTGAAGGAAGAATATGAATTAAAAAGATGAATTATATAGCAGTCGCCACTCAAGTCCTCAGTATATCTGTCTGCCCTCAGCACAGCTGTCTTCCCTGTGTAATTAGATACAGCTGTAAAATATAATGTTGGTTGCAACAGCACAATCCCAGCTTATAGGAAAATAGCATGTATTCTAAGTACTTGGATGGACTTTGAGTCATCTGCCTTCAAAACTCTAATAGCACTGTGTAAGATAGAGCTATGAGAAGATTCTGAGTATTTGAATGAAAAGCAGGGAAAATGAAAAAAACTTTTGAATTTGAAATATGCATGCATATATAGATGTGTGCATCTAAGGGTATATAACCGAATCAGGACAATTTTTGNGATGGACTTTGAGGCATCTGCCTTCAAAACTCTAATAGCACTGTGTAAGATAGAGCTATGAGAAGACTCTGGGTATTTGAATGAAAAGCAGGGAAAATAAAAACTTTTGAATTTGAAATATACATGCATATATAGATGCATGCATTTAAGGAGTATATGACTGAATCAGGGCAATTTTTGAAGCCTGTCAGGTGCAGGGGTTGACCCAGCCAGTGATAGGTCTTAAATGAAGGAAATTAGACAGACAGCAGTGTGGGTGGTCAGGGCCGACTAAGACATAGTCTCTGAACCAGGAGATGATCGAGCCTTTGTGATATGACAATTACAAGTTCACTGCCTCCGCTCACAAGTCAAAGGAGAGAAGTGGAGCTTTTCAGAGTGTGTACACACGTATCTGGGTGCATTTTAATTTTCAACTCTTGTGCTGAAGAATAAAAAAGCTTGTTTTGCCGGAGACCCTTTTTAATCGTTCTACATGCCTGAATATTTCTTAAGCTGAGCAAAGGGAGAGTACAAAAGACGGTGCCAGTTCAGAAGGATCCTTTAAGCCTCCAAATAAGCCACAGGAAAGAGCTAAGGATACAGCAGCTTTTCTAACCATTGGTTAGGAAACGATTAGGCCGAGTCAAAGCTCTCATACAATTCTATATCCAAACTATTTAATCCTGTGTTGTCATCCTCAGTAACAAGCAGGTGTATGCCTTGCTCTGGAGCTCTTTTCATGCCTTTTTTTAAATCTAAGCAGTGTCAAAACAAGGCTCTGCACATGACCTGGCTCTCATTCATCCCCAGCTGCTAGGAACAGGAGAATCAACAGGATCAGGGGCAGACTATCTCTGCAGATGAAAGAATAGCAGATTCACTCTTACATGTCAAATTTTAAAAGATTTTTTTTTCCTAAGAGAATGTCTTTGCAGTCTCACATTGGAGGGTCAGCAAACGGGTGGTTTTCCTACTGCCAGGACATCCAACCCTTATACAACTCTTTGCTCCTCGCAGTGATTAAGAGACAATGTGCTCGTTATGATTAATGCCCCAAGACTCTTCCTGGGCCCGAGCAGAGTCCAGTTAACTTTCTGGGAGCCCGAGGGTGATGTCCCAGCTGACCCTCGGCTTTGCTCTGGATGGCAGAGCGCTCCTCAAGCGTGCTTTCTCAAAGGGATTAGCACAGCGTTTCATTCAGCTTTTTCATCAGATTTCCTTTCCCAGCTCAGTATCTACTGTACACACAGGTCAAGTTTTGATCTCCCATGGAGTCTGTTTTTTCCTCTCCAACTTTAAAATGAGAAGCTGAGGGCCAGGTTGCTCTCACCAAAAAACACTTCAGCCTGCTATTTCCAGCTATTCTTCTTTTTAGAGCTTGCTCAGGTTTTTTGTTGTTATTTTGTGTTGCTAGACTGGTACGATTTACATGATTTTCTCAAAGGGAGATGATGCCACAGAATTGATACCTTTAGATTCTCACAAAGATGTTGATGCAGAATTGGAACCCCTCAGTTTGTGATCAGTAGGCTAAGGTACAAGCAAAGCATACCTGGTTGGTCTGATTGGTATACTTTATATATAATCTCTGTTCTTAAAATTAGGTTTTAACTGAATTTACTTAAAGTTTAATAGTCCTGCAGGAGTCATGCACACCTAGGGTCACACTTAGGTATTGGCAATAATGCAGAAATCAGCCTGTTAGGTCTATATTCATCTCAACCATTGCAAGCTCTCCAGTATAGGCTGCCAATCCAAAATAGCTCTTAAGTAGTTACCTCTAGAGGACAAGAAAGCTCAATTCTCAGGCATCTACATTAGGCTGTGATGAATCTCCTATAGGTCCTGCTCTCTCCGCTGACTGTGCAGGGAGGCTGCAGGGAGGTGCTGCAATCCAGGCCCATGTGTGCAAGTCAGAATAGGAACAACTGCACTTGGGAGCCTTCTGCTGGCAGCACTCATTCCCAGGTGAAAAGGACATTATTGTGTCTAACATTGGCACGATAGGAATAAAACTCTTGAACAAGGTAAATTTCTGCTTATCCCTCTGCACCCCCTTTGAACAGTTTTTCCTTTGCTATGCAGAGTATTGGCAAGATGCACTGGGAACCTGGTAACTACAGTCTATAAAAGAGGCAGAGGTAGAATCAAGGTTTGATTTCACCTGGCAGATGGTCTAGGGTTTCCACACAGATAGGCTGCATTTTTAACCTTTTTCCACCCCACTTCTCTAGTGCTCCTTGACTTTACATGCATCTAATATTACAAATGATTTTGGTTACTACACCACTGCCCTGCTGTCAAATACAAGAGTTCATGCACAGAATCTTTCAAGCACTATGAGACTAAACTAATCCTCTGGTATGAGAGTTTATTCTCATTACAACCTTTCCTTGCAGCAAATCTGCTCAGAGTAGGCCTGGAAATGGGCCACCATGAAACACTATGGAATACAGGGCAGGTTAGGTAAGCTGACCCCAAACCCTGTCTGCTGAACCTCTTTAATGAAAGATTGTAAAATCAAAGAGAAAGGGTGGTGTGGAGGCAGACTGCTGCCCAACAATATCCAATAGAAAGAATACAAAAGATTAGAAATCTAGGCTGTCCTATGCACAGAAACTGTAAGCAATATCACATCCCATGCGGTCCCAGGGGGAGGAGTGTTTGTAACCTGAGCATTTGTCCAAGTGTAACCTTGATGTAGACTGTCAGAAGGGCAGGAGAGCTTCAAAAGCGCAGGCTGTCAGTGGGCAGGAATGAATATAGATGACAGGACAAGACACATGTGCTGGTAATTGATTGCAATTGAGTTGGGGATAAGGAAAACTGTCCAAGAGAAATTAAATACTACATTGTTGGAAATAGCAACCTCCCAAATAAGCAGATTGAATCAGAGGTGTGAAGCCTGTTAAGATATTCAGAAAATGTCAACACTGAGGAAAATTTGGACTACTTGTGGCTGTGCTCCAGAGGTCATACAGCCATGTTAGTGCCTCAGTTTCTTCCTGACACATTCCACTGAATGTAAATGTGTAAATGAGGCGATTCATTTGGGCAGAACACCCCGTAACACATCTGTAAAGTCCAGATGAGGCTGATCTACCTGTTCCCATGTGGGCAGACATGTTCCCAAGCTTCCCACAGTTCCTGCAGCCATTATCATATCTGTCTGCACAGATCTTACCATATCAAATGGAATTTAACAATAACTTACATAAAAGCACACCTCGCCTTAGGAGATGCAGTTAAACTAGCTAAGTATGATGTGTCTTGAGTGGAACAGGAGATAAAGCCAGACAAGAATACATCTTTTCACAGAATGTATTGGTTTTGGAGAACTGTAGCAAGTAACACACTTAATTCCATGCTTCCACAGAGGGAAGAATAAACGCAAAATCAGGAGAAAGACCCTTGAGCAGAAAAGGAAGGAACAATCATACTCATGTGCTACTTCTACAGCAGTTGACTTTCCATAGGCTTCCACCACGCGTTCTCCTTTACTTTGCACGTGGCAGCGGTCACTTACGTTTGCAGACCTCCGCGGAAGACAGGGGTTTACTTCTATCTCGGTAGTAGCCCGGCTTGCACCGCTGGCACCGGTGTCCCTCCGTGTTGTGCCTGCAGTTGTCACAGACTCCCCCGCTGCGCTTTCCCGATGCCAGCCACACGCTCAGGTCGAAGTGGCAGCTGTCAGCGTGGTTGTGGCAACGACACTCTGCAGAAACCGGGAAAACACAGGTCAGACTTGTAAAATAGGCTCAGCAAGACTATTTAAATGATGTTATATTCCTACTAAGATCCATGGAAATATACCTGAATGTATTTCTTCAACCTGCAATCTTCATTTTTTTGTTAAAATGGGAAAATTTTCACTACAGAGTTTATTCTAGCAAGGTCTGGGTGGTTCAGTTCACAAACTTGGATGGTTGCAAACTGTAGGATATTCTGATACTGAGACAAGCCAACTTGGTGGTATCCTAGGTTCCATGCAAAACTCTAGAATACTAAAATACCCAAGGAGATAAAACTGTGTGAAAACCAGATTTCTGCTTCCAGAGAGCCCAGATGGATCAGCTGTAGTAAAACAAAGTGCATGAGAGAACAACTTGCAGGCAGCAGTCTGCTGTAAGGGCACCTTTAATGTAAATTGATGGAAGTCTGTTGTGGAGCTTCTCCTCTTTGAGTGTCAATTGCCCATCCTGAAATCCTGGGTTAGCAAACTCCCTCCTACTTACTTTGGCATTCATTTGGTGCCCCTGTTTTCCCATCTCCTGGCTTCCAGGGCTGATCGTTGTACAGCGGTGCGCACTTCTCACAGTGGTCCCCCGCTGTGTTGTGTCTGCACACACATTTCCCATGGACCTGTCAAGGGAAAAACACCTTCAAATAGCTAAATTGCCTGGCAGGTGAATATGCAAGGAATAGAGGGAGGCAGAAGAGGGCTGGTGAAATCTGTATGCTGTGCACGAGCACTGTGATGCACCCTGAGAGATAATTAGTTGTTTCTTGCTTGCAAGAAGAAATTGTAGTTGCAATATTGTATGCAGTTCTGAACATCTTGGTTCATAGTAATGAGAAATTGGAAGATGTTCAACAGTAAAAAGCAGTAGGAAGTTGGCACAGCAAATAGGGCTAAACTACAAAAACTGAGTATATAGACCCAGATAAACTAGGAAATAGCAGTTCACAAAATATCTGAGGAAAACAAAAGAGAAGTTGCAAAAAGGCAAATGAAAGTTGCCTGAATAATGTGATTTTCCCTGTGACTGTTTGCTTCAAAATCCTGAAATTTCACTAAAAAAAAAAAGTAAAGCTTGCTTCCCCTGTACTTACCTGCGCCTATTGAGACTATAATAAATTTTACCATGGCAACATTCTAATATATGTCAGTTTTGGAAACTGACATTAACACCAGAAATCTTTGATACCTTTGAAGCAGACCTGGTCCAGCCTTGAAAAGGAAAGGTACTTCTGAAATTCATTCTCTTCTCACATCATTTAACACATCAGAAAAATAACAGCTATGTCTACAATACAGTCTAATTTGACACATAAGACTGTACTCAAAGAGGAATTATATAGAAGGGTTGTTCTAGTTAAGGGATTCTCATCTGTCTGCAGTGCCTTGCAGAGAAAGGGAGATTCCCATGAGGGATTTTGAGGAAACATCAAGCATAGGGAGTAGGAGAAGGGGAAAGATGAAGCCATAGCTGACAGTCTTGTTCTACACTCATTACAGGAGAAGCGGCCAATTAGTGGCATGTAGCTCATGCCGAGAGACACTTGTACTAGAGCAGGCAATCCAAGGAAATCCGGGAGTAAAGATTCCCCTCCCTCTGTGCCCTGTTTGGGATGCTGAGCTCTGTAACCACTGCCGCAGCTCTGACCCGCTGCACGCTATACAAAAAGCAGAGGCTGAGATTTCATTTTGCCCGGAGTGTGAATTGAATCTAATCCTTTAATCTCACCGCTGATGTGAGTTATGTTTCTCTGTAGCCTTTCCTGAAAGTCAGACTTCCCCTTTGCAGTTGTCCCCTCTTGCATTGCAGGTAAGTTGGGATCCAGAGAGCAATGTTAAAAAGAGCAATTGCCTGAACGTCCTCCCCTGCCCCCAAATCCATTTCCCCGCAGCAATTTGCTCTCCGGTCTCCTGCTTTCTAATCCTCCCAGACCAGCTCTTTCACAGCACCAGCAAAGGGGACAGGCTGCAGCTGATGCCATCGCCCCTCCACGGCCAGCTGGCAGCTCTGCTGCTGCACAGAGCAGTTGGCCGCCTCCTCACGGCACACTGAGCACAGACTTCGGGGTCTGCATTTCTGCGAGAGCCCGGCCCCGGCAACCCTCAGGAGGATGCAGCACGGCGCAATGCCTCTCCAGACCCGCGTACAAGGCGCTACTCCACGTCCAAAGCACCAAATGGGAGGATAAATTAGAGACAAAGAAGGGAAATATTAAGTTGAGGGTGTTGAGCTCCTAATCACTTGGGTTTGGCTTTTCAGATTTCAAAGTTTCCCCACTATGTGCATAGACAGAGTGACTTAAAAGCAGCAAGTGCTTCACACAAGTCATAGAACAGAGAAAAGGCATCAGGAATAGAGAAAAAGTAAAAAGAGGTAAAAGAAATCCAGAAGTGCAGATCTTAATGTCCCTAGACTTCAGGTGGTATCGGTGCTTTACAGTTTATCACAAAATGGACAAGAAGAAAAATCTTGGAAGCAGTCTTTTTTAGTCAAAATGCCAGGGTATTCCAGTGCAAAATTCATAACATAACCTAGCTTGTAAAACACACTTAATCTGTGCATTTACTACATATAAATCACACAAAGTGAATGTTGAAGTTGTGCTGTGAAAGCCTTCTAAAGTTGGGAAAAGGCAGAATTAAGCCATGCAATCTTGTTTTAGCCTTGAGTGACTGATCAAATATTCATTATTTTGCAGGATCCTGTGCTTACACAGTGCACAGCACAGATGGTGTGAACACTCACGGACAATTATTCAGAGAGTAGACTGGAAAGTTCAGTGAAGGAGGAATCGGATTGTTCTTTGGAGGTAAGTGAATGTGTTAATTTGGCCATTGCCCACTGATGCACTTTGTTAGAAGCTGCAGCTTGCAAAGACTATGAAGGGATCACATGTTACAAGTAAGAGAGAGGCATAAAGAAAATTTCCTGCTAATGATTCATTCCTGCTATTGAACAAAGTACCACAAAACCTATATAAATATATATACACACACACACAAGGATAGCTGGCTTAGACAAAAGCCTTGAAAAGCCAAGCAGCTAGCAAAAAGGAGAGCTAGTGAACAGGCAGGAGAAAGCACAGGAGATGGGATGAAATTTTTATAGAGAGTGTTAGAAAGTTTGAGGAGAATCCTTTTTTTTTTCCCCCCTGTATAGCTAAAGCCAAGGAAAAGAATATACAGATGGATTTGAAGAGCAGTGGTGGAAGATAATGGGAGAGAAAGTCAAGCCACCCTATATTTTAACTGTGGGTGGCTTAATTCATGGAAGCTGTTAGTTCATGTACCTCACATCATTCACAGGAGAAAACAAATAAGAACATAACGTGAAGTTATAGTAAGGCATAGAGAGGTTTCAAGAGGTGGAAAAGAGAATGGGGCAGATGGACCCTCAAAGGGTGTGCACAAGAAAGGTGATTCATGGACATGAGTCAACACAGCAGAAAGATCAGTTAGTGGCAGAGAAATTGAGCTGTAGAAGAGCCCTGTTGCACTGAAGCAGGAGACAAAACAAGAACAGAAGAGTAGGCAGCGAGTAACCAGAGAAGAACAATTTGTTCTGTTAAAAAGGAAGAGATAGGGGCGGCAGGCAAGGATTAGAGTACAGGAAGGAACAAGAATGTTATATGGGAAGTTGTAAGATAAAATGGGAAATAAGATAGCTACTTAGTGTAGGCAAGAAGGTGAGAGTCAAAGAAAGGCACAACACCAAGACCAGGAGAACAGGCATTTCTGGCTCATTATTCCCTGCTAAAATAAGTGAACACTTCCTTAAAAGTAGGTCCCAGAAGCTTTGCTCTCTGCTAAATACAAGACAGCAGGATGCACTGGATCACACTGAAACACAGCAGATTCAGCTAAGCTACGCTGACTTCTTTTTCTATACCTTAGCAAGCAAGGTAGAAGTATAAGTAGATGATAATTTTTCAGGAGGTGACTGTTAGAGAAGAGCAAGAGGCATTTGTTCCCGTAGGAACTGGGAATTAGAAGTCAAGCTGGACAGAACTACAGACAAGATACAACATAAAGCTGAAGGGAGTGCTCAAAAGAGAAGCTACCTGCAGCACCACTTGTCTGTCCAGGAGAACAGAGACAGGGCCAAAGACAGTCACTTACCCCACAGCTCAGAAGAAGGTAAAGGCCCAAGGCAGGGCTTAAATAGAGTTCCCAGATCTATGGATGGAGGGTGTGTGGGTGTCCCAGGTGAGACTGGTCAGGACCATTAAATGCTTATTAGTGCACTCAGGGCCCTATTAAAGGTCTTCTGAGCACCTGGTGTTGAGCTTATTGGAAGGTTTAGGGTAGCTGATTGCTAGAAGGTATTTAAGGAAGCCACATAGCAGTTTGAAGAAATATTTCTATTTGTTGGGCTTGAAAGTAGTATGGCAGATAGGGGGAGCTGCAAAGTAAATGTGAGAAAAAGGAGCTTCTCTCATACTTGTGTCATTCCTTAAACCTGACCTGGACAACTGGAAAAAGATTGGGAAGGAGATNCTATTTGTTGGGCTTGAAAGTAGTATGGCAGATAGGGGGAGCTGCAAAGTAAATGTGAGAAAAAGGGGCTTGTGTCATTCCTTAAACCTGACCTGTTTTCAGCTGAAGCCTCATCTGATAGGAGTTTGTGTGAAGTGGTTCCCCAGACAGCTGGAAAAAGATTGAGAAGGAGATTCTAGTTCCATCTCTCTAATATTTTACTTTATCCTCCTTACTCACTATGTGATACACTGCATCATNGTGAAGTGGTTCCCCAGACAGCTGGAAAAAGATTGAGAAGGAGATTCTAGTTCCATCTCTCTAATACTTTATCCTCCTTACTCAATATGTGATACGCTGCATCATTCAGTGTTCCTTAGATGCAAAAGCATATGGGCCTGTATGAGCTTATAAGTGTTTTCCATAATGCTTACTACTGCAATAATTGAAACACTTTGGAAATATTAAAGAACTTATTTTTACATCATATCCCTTCATCTGCTTCTCCTCATTGCTGTGCTAACTCTAGTTGTCTCAAAGGATCATTGCTGTTCATTGGAATATGATTGCATTGAGAGCTCAGCTATGGGAAGAAGTTGTATGAAATAAGATGATGACCTGTGTTTTAGAGAAATAGATGCACTGGCAGGCAGGCAGATTGTGTCAACATAGAAATATCTGAATTTCATAAAGTTAGTATTAAGCATATTCTATGTGTAATAATCCATATTCTTACAGTCCTACTTTCAGAATGCTTTCAGATAGAGTTATTGGTATCACTGAGATATGTTATGTACATAATGAAGAGTTGTTTTAAACACTAATATTTCATCTGTGTAAAACTTTCATTTTTTTCTGGTTAACTTCTGCAAAGGTTTAAAGTTTACAGGCTGATATACTAGCAATCTGAGGGTATTATTGGTCCAGAAAAGGAATGCAAATATATGCTACATATTTTATGCTATATTCTCAAACAATGGATTTAGTGGCCACTTGAAAGTAAGCTTTTTGTATGCCAGATACGTTATCAGACTGTGATTTCATGATGCAGAGTCGATTTAGGACATTTCTGCTTTCCTAACAGTTTTTTTATGTTTTTACTTTCTGTCTCGTGCCCTGAATCATGTGTAAACTCGGCTGTGAAACTTATCCCTGTTAAAAAAAAATCATCCTGACTTATTTTTCCCCTTGGCATCATTATTTTTGGTCTGGATCAATTCCCTGGTTTGCCTCCCAGCACAGTTGTGCTGGTCCGGGAGAGAGAAACCAGGAAGGGGTGAAACAATCTGGTGCTGCTCTTGATTTCTGCATCTCCCACCTGAACAGCTTTGAAGCAGGACACAGAAGAGGCTGTAGCATCCTGGATTTTAATGCCAGAGGGATCACTACCAATCATTTAGCTCAACCTTCTGTACCAAATCAGGAATTTCAACCAGTTTTAACATGAAGTTCAATAACTTCTCGTTGGTTTGCAGCAAATAGATACATATAATGGTTTTATTCTATCCTTCCAACAAATTACACAAAAAAAATATATGTTTACACAAAATTATTTAATCTGAATTCTGATCAGCAGCTGAAAGAGCAGGTAGGTATTTCTCATCTTTATGTCCTGCAATTTCTCATTCTTTTTTAAACTCTTTTCAGCTTCACCTGATAGCTCATGCCTCCTGCTTTATCTACCCATTTCATTTGTTTCACCTTTTGTCCTTTTAGTGAATGTTGTTGTTGTTGTTTCTCCTTTTCCTGGGTTACTCTCAGTCTATTTTGGGTTTTTTTTCCCCTACTGAATGGAGGTTAAATTTGGAAGCCTTCCAGAACAGAACAACTGTTGCTGATTCAGAGAAAATGTTTGTCTTTGGGCTCTGTATTCACTTTGTAATGTCGCCAGAGCAATTTTGGATACAGCAGTTTGCCATGACATCAGAGGCTAGTCCCTTACCTGTTTTCAGTACAGGACCCTTTTGGGTCACTCTGATGGGTTACCTAGAAAATAGTCACTCCTATTTTGCCTTTTTCTGCCTTGCAGCTCAAACTGGACTCCAAATAAAAAGATATATCCCTATATGGGATTTATAATAAAGGCTTCAAAACCAGATTCTGGAAAGACCTTACCTGACTTTTGAGATACCAAATAAAAATTTACTTCAGCTTTTTCAAAGTCACAAAGACCTAAGGGAGGGGATATCTGTGGAGCAAGTCCCAGATTACAGTGTCTGCTGTGAATAGGTTGATGGTTCAAGTTCAAATGATGGTTCAGAAAATAAGCAGAGCAAGCTTAGGAATGAATAAAGACATTATTTTCCAATGTCATTTGTGTGACATTTGTTCCAATGTCATTTGATTTCTGGGAAATGATCTAGTAAATTCATACACATATGGGTGTTTTCTGAGAGCACTGGCTCATCCTTAGTCACTTGGGTAAAGAGAGAGAAGCTGGCAGGGATAAATATAGCTGGGAAGTCTGTGGGAAGCTCAGCTGTGCCATACAAGTTTTCTTATCCACAGCAGCGACTGAATGAGCTGCCACTATTTCCAAATTCACCAAACAGATAACGTTGAAGAATAAATCAGTGGCAGTGTTTAGCTGAATGTTCAGACTGGCATCACCCTTTCTGAACAACAACGAAACAGCAGCATAAATAGACTGGAAGCGGTATAAAATTTATGCTTTACATGAAGGAATANGCTCATCCTTAGTCACTTGGGTAAAGAGAGAGAAGCTGGCAGGGATAAATATAGCTGGGAAGTTTGTGGGAAGCTCAGCTGTGCCATACAAGTTTTCTTATCCACAGCAGCGACTGAATGAGCTGCCACGATTTCCAAATTCACCAAACAGATAACGTTGAAGAATAAATCAGTGGCAGTGTTTAGCTGAATATTCAGACTGGCATCACCCTTTGAACAACAACAAAACAGCAGCATAAATAGACTGGAAGAGGTATAAAATTTATGCTTTACACGAAGGAATATGACAGACTGTGACCATTGCAAGAAACAACCCCATCCTCTGCCTGAGTTCCCCTCTGTCATTCACACACATGCCTGGCTCTGCCCACGTTTCCTTTGCTGTCTCACTATTTCCTTTTGCAATGCTCTGCGCAGAGCAAACCTGCCAGCGTGTGTGGCTCCCATTCAAGCGAAATTATGTTGGGCAATGGAATAGACGAAGTCAAGGAAAAGCTTTCTGCAACTTGTCTGCAAGAAGGCTGCAGTCGGGAGAGTGGGGGAACGGCACAAGACCAGCCAAATTTATAAGGAATGTTTTAGAAGAAGGGTAGAAAAGGGGAGAGAAAGTCCTTGATTTAGCAGAAAACCAATGCATTGGCAGAGACGGGTTCTAAACCCCTAAAAGCTAGTCCCAAAACCCTTTCAGCACAATAAATAAAGCAAGAAAAGGAAATACATGCCTGATTTTACATGTTTTTGTGCTGAGTAATATGGAATTGGTTTTAAAATCCTGTGCGGATTTCTTTGTGTTGTGTGTACCTGCCTCCAAAGCTTAAAGCTGCAAATTCAGAGCACCCTCAAGGTGGAACTTAGAGAAAGATTTGCTTAAATTACTGGGAGGTTTCGGGGGGATGAGTGCACAGGCTGAAAGATGCTGAAAAGTTTTTGTTTTGGTAATTTGTAGGTGAGCTGAGGAAAGAAGGAGCCTTGCAGCCTGTTCAGAACCAGAGGAGCTTAAAAATGCAAGGACTTAGTTTATCAAACACAGCAGCACGGTCAGGGTCCAGTTCTGACAGTTGTCACATCACAGCAACTTCCCAGTGTGAGTGACTGGGTCAAATTTAATGTAGAGAGGATTGTGTATATTGCAAAGAGCTAAGAAGAAAAATGTGCTGTGCTGCTGGACATCAGAGAGGTGTTGGTAGCACACTGGGGGCGAAAGCTGTGAGATAAATCAATTATTTCTTCTCCCACTCTTCACTTACTGACTCCCTTAGCTTTAATGTGAAAATCAATCCGCAGAAGAAATATAAAGCAAATTTTACCAGCCCTAAGTATATTTACAAGTGTTTACAACGAAAGATTTTTGCTGGTAGCATTATGATGATTGTTTTGCAGAGAAGAAAGTAGCAGAGAGCATCAATTAAGTGATTAAACTAACAAAACACCATTAATTAAATCAATTATGCAGTAAGATGTCCTGGCTGCAAACTACAGGTTCTCAGCAGAGCTCATGGAGAGCATTTAATGTTGGTAGTGCTGGATCCAGGATATCAAGTTAAACACACTGATCTCCTTCTGTGTTTTCAAATAATTAACAGCAGAGCTTGAAGTTTTTATTTTGGAAAAAAAAAAAGAAAAAAAAGGAGCAAAGGCAGCTGTTTCTAGAATTTATTCTGACTTGATGTAGAAGCAGTTGTGATTTTTTTTAACATTCCTGATGCTACCTGCCTAGCTGATGTGCACAGACTAACTTTCTCCTAAACAAAACGTGCTCCTTGCGTTGCCAGCTGCAGCAGAGAGCACTTCCTGGCAGCTCTGAGTGCTGGAGATCACACGAACTGGCACAGCTTGCATCAGATAACGTGATTTCCCCCTCCTTACTTGGGGGATTATCAGTAGAACTGCACAAGATACGTGAACAGGAGATAATATTTGCAAGAGAAACAACAGCCAGGTCACCAGGAAAACTGCTGTAGGAAAACAAGGTTTGCCTTACATAACCTCCTGCATGCCAAACAAGATATCTTTCTTAGGGCCAGATCCTGCTCTCTTTGAAGTAAGTGGAAATTTTTCTATTTGCTTCACGGTGGAGGATTGGACCCACAAGGAGTCCAATTTGTCTCTGTAAACAGGATAAAGAAACAGAAGAAACATCCGAAGCAACTTGTAAGAATTTCCTGGCAATGAAGGTATCTGTCATTAACAAGTACAAAATGCGAATGCTTTATATGAAAACAGTTTAATCCATATTTGCTTTCCTCCATCCATACTGATTTCTGCGGACTGGGAAGAGAATTGTGAAATATTTGGCAGCTGCTAAGGAATTTGATCTAGATTGCGGTGTCTGGCGGCGTGCTCTTTCTGTTTGTAAACTCTCTGTGTTGTGGAACCACGCTAGGGCACAGCTAAAATGAGTCAGCAAAGCAGCCCCTACGGCTCGCAGCTCTTCCTGACTTTATTATATAGCAGCACGTGGCCTTGCTCACCCTGCAACGGTGATATTTGGGACAGGATTACTCTCAGTTGTATTCAGAGGTAGAAGATGCACTAAGCTGGCCGTGTTCTGACATCTGTTCCTACTACAAGGGCACATTAATGCCCTCCGTGTAAAAGAAAATGCTGCAGTTCCCGTGGCAAAGTGCAGGCTTAATAGGACATACCCCACTAATGATCACAAAGCAGCTACTGGATATGGATAGTAAAGTCCATGAAACTTCTAGAGGAGAATTTTGTCCTTTGCTATTATAAGAGGCCATAGAATTTGCATTTATCTCTGTGTCTGTATCCGTTGGTCGGAGGAAAGGAAATAGAAAACTAAAAATGTCACTATCTCTAGCAACAAATCCCAAATTCAGGATATGTTGGCCCGGAAATTTTTGCCTATTTCTTCTGATCCTGCTAAATTGCATGAGACCACATTGAAAAAAGTAGCTATTAATGGCTTGCTGTCAAACTAAGTCAAAGGACATTTCCCTGAGGTCCTACAAATGTCTTCTTTGCCCCTTGCTCAGTTTGATATTTTCACTAATGACTTAGGACCAAATAGAATATGCATGAAACTGTGTGGATCTCCACACTAAGAGAACTTATGTGCCATTTGGGCAGTTTAACAGTTCATAATCATCCTGCATCATTAATTTTCACATTATGGCTACCTATCACGCTGACAGACTTAGTGGAGAAGCCAGAAGCTGAATATTGTGATGATGGAATGAACAGCTCCACAACTAAATTGATCACTAGCAGATCATCTAGTAGTCGATGGATTATCTAGTCTCTGCAAAACGGCATTGGTAAGGGTAGTTCAGAAGTGTCAAGAAGATTTCTGTAGCCTGTTTCCATACGGTATCACTAGCAGGGTTGTACATAATACAAATGGAACAAATTTTCTTTAAGAAAAGCAGACTTACCAATTGGCACATTAATGTCCCTCCCAAGACTTGAGCACAGAGTGATCTCAGTTTTTGGGCCTGTCCCATAATAAACAATTACAGTTGTTTTCTACATGGACTTGCTTTTGTTTTTGTTAACTACAGAAAGGAAATACCTTGTGTGAGGACTCTGAACTCTTAAAGAGATTGAAGCTCCTTTTCCTTGGACCTTTCTGTGGAGGTTAGTGTTTTTTCAGCATTTTATTTAATTGTTTGATAATAGATCAGGAAATACGAAGCTACCTAGATCTTCATGCTGTGGTATCATCATCATTAGCCACATAAAAGTTGTGTGTCCTGAGATTTTCTCTGCTCATGACTCTGGAAGTCCTTTCCCACTCCATGCTGTACTTGAATCCCTGCCTAGGCAAAGAGCTGCTCGTAGCTGTGTCTGTGTGGATGCCGTGATGCATCCACCCTCGTGCCTCCTGGGACATGAGTCACTCCTGCAGCGCATTTCATCAAAACTGTTTCACATTCTGCCCTGTGAAGTCATCGATGGCACAAAAGGATTCTATTCCCTTGTAACTAGTGAAAAAAAATTAAAAAAATCCAGTCATAGTTTACAATGATCATACCAGTAACATACACAATATTGTGTTTTCTTCTTTTGATGGTCAGGGTGTTTATTCCTCTACCAGCTGTATTCACTTAGTGTGTTATTAATCTATCTGGTTTTACCACGTGGCTCTTTAACAGTTTGCAGTAGGGAGAATGGACTCTTTAAACAGCCTTTCTGCTACACAGTTATGTCTTAATTGGGTCTGTATTTGTAAATAATGGAATCTGCAAACATCATCTAGTTCTAGAATACTGCAGATGACTCCTCAATTTATAATACAGATGGAACTGATTCAGAAATGATTTTGCAAATGTCGTGCAACTCATACAGTCCTAATTATCTGTGCACCTTTCAACCTCAAAGTAGAAAGAAGAGGAATTCACATTTCAAAAGGCAATAATCCAAAACGCCAAGTGTACCATAAATCTAAAGAGACAGAAATTAGATGAAGTTGCATTTTTTGAGTCTATCTTGTCCAAGTGCACCAGGGAATAAGGAAGTAAAGGTTATTTTGGTTTTCTAAGTCCTTTGCAGAGACAGGCAGCCTTCTAGGACCAGTGAAGGCAGTGACTGTTTAAATGGTTTGAATCCCACCTGTGATGTATCCACCTAGATGTGCCTGGGTATTTGCTTAGCATTATTTCCTTATGACTCTGTTAGTACCCCTCTCCTTCACTATGTTTGGATTTGTATCTATACTTCCATTTCAAAGCCCCATCACAATTTACAAGTGTTTTCAGCTCATGGATTTTGGAAGGACTCATCTTTAGCTATTGATATACATGGAGCTGCAGAAAAAGTTGGACACAATCTTTTCCCAGAAGTGGTTTAGGTTTCACAGAGCTGGCTCTCTGCTGCTGCCCCTTCTAAAGGGGCTTAGGGAACACTGCACAGGATCTTCTGCAAAATCTCCTGTTAGATTCAGAAAGCACAAGCAGGTAACAAACTAGTAAATTAATGTCTAGAACTCACCACGTTCTCTGTGTCTCCTGTCCTGTTGGCAAGCTCACATTCTTCTGCGTGCCCGTTACAAAAGCAACTTCCCCGGACAATCAGGTCATAAATAGCATAGTGGGCAAATCTTTGAGGCTTCTCTAGCAATGCAGAGCCATGGCAGGGACATTCCTGCCTTTTTAACAGCAGCAGACGGAGGTTGGTGAGCTTCAGGAGATCTTGGGCCTCGGGACCGTAGGGATCTTCAATCTTGTTAGCTGGAGTTAAGGCACGATAAATCACCTGGAAGACAGAGGACATCCAGGAAGAGATGCATGGGGTTGTGCACAGCAAACATGCCCAGGGGATGCTCAGGAAAGAGGTGCTATTTTCAAGACTGCATAAGCAATTGCAGCCCTGCAGCGGATCCCTGAATATCACAGCTGAGTTACCACCAGCTGACCAAGCCACAGCAAGGGACTGTGTATAGGCTTTCATCTCGTCCCAGATGTAAAATAGGGAACATCCTGGTTTACCTGCCCTTCCCTGGAGTCGCTGAACCCAGTCACTTACCTCAGCTCATCCAATGTGTGATTCCTTGTCAAGTCTGATCACTCCCTCGTGTTTCTGAACCAAGTGCCAAGAGGGTGTCACTCAGAAACACGAGGTATATTGGCAGCAATGCAGCATCAAGGCCATCCAAATTTATCAAAGCATTTTAAGAACACAGCTTTAATATGAGTTCTGTAAGCTAAAGCACTAAAGGGATCTATGAAATAATTGACAATAGCAGTCTGATATTTTGGATTGATGACTTGAACTACATGCTAGAAAATACATGGCTTAGGGTGAGCCGGCATCAGAATAACCCTATTTCCAAACAAAACAAGCTCTGCTAATAACAAGAGAGGAGAAATAGCTGCACTGTTGTTACTTTTTTACCAAGATTTTTATGCTATTCTGATTGCTCTCCAGAGGAGCAGCAGTTTCTTTTTAGATATCACAGATCCAATTCAGTGCTTAACAGTGACCAAAGTGACTTACTTTAGCTCCTGTAGCGCCCTGCACTTCTGCACCTCTATTTGCACCTCTATTTGTGTCTGTTGGTTTTGTTGCGGGGAGGGTGGCAGCGAACAAGCAGGTAACAGTCCGTGCTGATGAACTGGAGGCTGCTTGTCCTCGTTCCCAGGCTTAGATGCCCTTTATGGATGTGTTAACTCCAATTTGAGAGCTATTTTCTCCTCTGGTTGAGTTTTGCCATCATAGCAGAGGGACTTGCCCTCGGGGTTCTTTGGTCCTGCTTTATGAGCAGTGATGGGCTCTGTCTGGCTAACTGTCAGTGGAGTGAAAGCTTTGTTTCCATAGGGATTCCCTCTTTCTCTCTCTCTCTCTTCTTTCTAGTGAAGCTACTGGTTTAAATACTTGCAGGATATAAAATATTTTTATTCCCTTTGGCTTGTAGGAGCCAGAAAAGAGCTTGCAGTTCATGCCTGGAAGATGATTCTGTTTATGTTGATGGCACACGGGGAGATAAACTCTCTTAAAATAACAGTGTCAGCTGCCAGGCTTAACACAGAGCTATACCTGACAGTCCTACAGCAAAGGCATATCCCACCTGTACACAGTATTTTCAGTTAGTTCTCTTTTTTTTTTTTTTAATTTCTTTTCGGTTAATTCCCTTCCTTTTGCTGTCAGCTATTTACAAAGCTGCAAATAGACCCGTTTGGTCAGATTTGACGTGTCCGTACATCCTCCTTAGATGGAGCTACGGGCGGATTGCCCAGGCTGGGCGATGCAGGTGCCCGCATTCCCCTGACCAATGAAGCCATGAGCAAACAGCCCAGTCCCTTCCACCTCGATGTCTACATTCCCCCGAGTAAAGGAACCATAAGCAAATGACCCATTCTGTTTTGTCCAGGTGCCCAACATTCCCCTTATCGATGGATTCACGGGATAAAGACCAAATCTCTTCTGTCCACTTCCCTTAATCCAGTCTTTCCGGCGGAGACGAGTTTCCTGAGCCCCCTCTGCCTCCCTCCAGGCCCACATGGAGTGGGGTGATTTCCCGGAGCGCCTGCTCGTGCGCGGACACACGTCTTCCTCCTGCACGGATGGGCCAGTTCAGCTAAGGCCGAGGCAGGGAACTGGGTGTGATTGTTCTGCAGAGCCTCCTAAGCCAGAGGACCTCAAAGCAGGGGTAAAAACCAACTTCTAGGACGTGCCATAAAGCAGAGGAACCAACGGAAACACAGTGTGGGAATAGGGGTATCCGAAAGATCACAGATTAAGGGTTTTTCATTGTGCTTATCAGAAAGAAATTACTTAATGGTCAAAGTGTCTTCATACTCTACACCTGTCCTTCTGTTTGATGACAATGTCCTTGCTTTGTGCTACGTTAACCATGAAGTGTTGTGTGCTGTGCTACTAGAAACCTATTCTGTATATAACACATTTAAAGATACAGATTCGTGCTTTGGGCTCTCTGGTCAATTTTGCACCCTCACCATGTGTTCATTGGTATCCAGATAGCAATGAGTTCCTTAGGCCAAAGGAGCAGCTGTTTGGTGCTCTTCCTTCAGCACAGCACTATTTGCTGTCATGAAGTGCTATCAGTTTTTCTTTTTTTTTTGCTTGGCAGCTTGGAAAAAAACTGTGGGTTCCCTGTGGGTTTATTGTTTTGCAAATATTTTCACTTCAGACCTTGCATCTCTTCAGGAGAGTTGCTCTGGTATTTCCAGATCCCCTTAGAACTCTGAACATCTATTTGTCAGTGGAGATGTTAATAGCTTGGATGTCCCATAGGGATTGCAACATCCTTTTAAGAAACACCAGTATTCTATTCCAGTTCAAATACAAGAGTTTGCTTGTATGATTAATTCATGACATATTTTTGCTTGGAATAAGCTCAGCGGTGAGATTGGATTTGTTCATCCTTGTTTCTGCCGAAGCAAGACTTGTTAAAAGTTACAGATCTGATTTGAGTGACATAACAGTAGTGAAGTCTTTTGGGAGCAGCATGGAGATCTTCTTGGATTCAATAACCGCTAAGGAATTAAGGTTTCCTGTCTATATAGAAAACATTAGTTTAGATATGCACAAAATTTGAATGGAATTTTCTTCTCTCTTCCCCCTTCTGGGAGACACATTCTCCTTGGAAGTCTGGGAATTTAAACCCCTGAGTACAAGCAAGAGTATAACGTAAGCACATTTTTGGTGCCTTTTTAGTATGTGATTGGATATGTCTGATTGCATTACAGTGGTGATTGTTAGGTCTTCCTTAACATATGGGTTACTTTACTGTCAAGAGCAACATGATGCAGTTTATATTCTCTGGTCTTCTACGTTCATTGATTCAAATGACTACACTCCCCCCGTATTTTTTTCTATACTAAAAGAACATGACAGTATTTAAAGTGCATGTATTTAGGTTTTTGCTTCCCTAAGAAGAAATGGGTCAATAACTAGAAGACAGGTTGCTGGTGGTGATATACTGGCTTCTAGTTTTATATTGCCCCAAGAAGGATTTTATTAATGAAAAAAAGGAAGAGATGTATCTATTCCGAAAGTATTGGGAATTTGACTGTTTGTTCAGAGCCCCAGCATGATTGCTCAGTGTAACTGTCAGGAAATACTTTGGCATTACTCTGCTCAGGACTGCTAGTGATTTCTGTAGGAATCAGAGAAAGCTACTGCACTTCCAGCTTGCAATTGTTTTATTTTTTTAATGGGACACAAGTACCCAAGTACTTGACTTGCAGGAGAGGAAGACTGATAAATCTGTAAAACTCTCTGAGGTTTCCTGTAGATAGATGCTTCGTATGGGCAAAATTTTAAAAGTAATAATAATAGGTAAAAGATAAGAGTTTAGCCATCTCAACCATTTCTACACAAAGATTTGAAAGATCTTTATATTGAAAAGATCTGAGTTTTAATGAACTCCCAGAGTCATGAGCTCTGGGAAAGGATACTTCTAACTGTGTTATCAGTTCTTTTTTATTTTGGTTGACAAAATTGCATTGTCTTTCCAAGTCTGTAAGGCAAATTCTCCTATACTCATGAGGATTGGATTCTGCTTATTGCTTTGCTAAAGAGAAGCATGGTTTATGTTTATTTCCTGGGGATATTTTACAAATCTGCAGGTTTTTAGCATCTGCATGTAGAGGAGATCAAGCGAGTGTAATGGGAAAGGTAATATATTCCCTTAATGAAGTTGCAAGCTCTGAGAAGGGCTTCCCAGTGTTGCTCTCCATAAGGTTATGTCTCATCTAGTTAAGTCTTTACCTGGTATCCAGCTCCACAAAGCTCAGCTCTCTTTTTGCAGTAAGTCTGCTCTGAAATGCCCCAGTGTTTTCTCTAAACATGAGTCTGTAGCTTTCATAAAAGCAGTATACACATAGCTAGAGCAGAAAACGTGCTGCTGATTAAGGCTGCTAATGGTCGAGCAGTAAGATACAGTAAGAAAGATTTCAGCTTCTACAGAATTGGGTGGGATGAGGGTACTCAGCACTTCTGTAGAAGTGCCACTGTTCGTGGAAATACATCCTGATTCCTGAGTTTCCCTTATAATCAGAAACTGTCACTGGAGCTGCCTGCTGAGTGGCACATTCATGCTTATCTCCACATCTGCTATCAAGCGCATATTTGTCATTCTCATTTTTGAAAGTCAATCAGCTACGCCTCAGAAAGATGGTCTCCATCCTGTCCTCCCCTGACCTTTTTAAGAGCAAAGAGGTTTGCAGAATGCTGTCAGTGGGCAAAGCTAAAGACAGCCACCGTTGGAAGGTCTGTTTTACTGTACACAAATTGGCACAGCTTCACAGGGATGATGTTTTATCACCAGTCAAGAGGCTCATCTTCATTCCAGAGTCACTGTCTCAGATTTTTGATTTCCTGCCATTCACTGAGTCCATGCTTTGCTTCTCTGTCCTTGATGCAGATAATTCTGTTTTCTTAACCTGATCTTCCAGCCCGTATGAGTCAGAAAAGATGTGGACACAACAAAGATTCCCCTTATAGCAAGTTCATAGCCTTAGGTCAAGGAATATGAGTCATAATTGGAGGGCAGTGGTAATGCATGACCTCCTACAAAAGAAGATCCCTGTGCAGAACAAGAATTTGATATTTCAAATCATCCTTAAGCTGTGCTGATCGTGTTGCACACAATCAGTCAGGTTAATGAGGTCAAAAATGTCTGAGTGCTTATACTAGGCCCAGCAGAAGGAAGCTGCAGTAAACACTCTCATCAGCCCTAAATCCTCTTCATTAAGAGAGTTTTATGTGAGTTGATTTTGTTTGTAAAGGAATAGTAAACAATTGCGTCTTAGATTTTTGCCTACCTCCTGAGAAATATCCTCTGAACATTTTGATTAAGTCTCTTGTCCTAAATTCGTTCTTCCATCTTGTGGTGCAATATCAGCACGAAAGCGCTCTATTTTCTCTGTTGAAGTTCTGTTAGGAGCAGGAAGGTACTAGGTACCTCTTAGGAACTCTTAGGTATTAAAACTCTGGTCTTGGTGATTCGTGGGACGGCAATTTTTAATCAAGATCCTCTGCTTTTCTGTCCTTCCAGATGGTAAATTTAAAAAGCAGCTAAATGTATAATATGACAGTTTGTTAAAGAAATAATTGTGCGTTTAATTTTTTAAATGTCTCTGATCTGGGTAAACCCAGTTAATATCAACACAGTAGCATCTTGAATTCATTCTGTGCTTTCCTCAGCAGAAAGGGTCAACGTCCCTTCCATTTGCATTTGCTTTGAGGCTATTCCAGTAATCCAGTGTGGCATTAATATTAATATTTAAGCATTGCTGCCAATATCACAATGGGGAAAGAATGAACAGTTGAGGTTAGAGTCTGACAAATCCGAAGAGCCATGTGGACTTTCCTCTTCAAACTTGGTGTTTCCTGTAGATTCAGGTTGTTCACAGACGTAGATCCCAATGTCTGTGTAGGAAGGGAAGGTTTGTAGGGAGCAGCAGTGTCTTTTGTCAATGTAATACCTAAAATGCTGCCCACAAAAGCTGTTCTTCAGCCTGTATACAGGGACTGAATGCAATTCCCTCCATTCCACTAACATCTCGCAAGAGCTTATGAAGGCCAGAGAGCATTTCCACGCTGTCTCCACAGTGCAGAATCATTTTTCATTATAAGAAATGGTGTTTGCTCTGAAATGGGGCAGGGCAGCATGAGGACTTCTCAGATTCAGACAGTTCTACTGGAAACTGGACCGAGAATGAAAAATTTCATTTCACATTGTCTACAAAATTACTACTACAATGTCTACTACTACAGAAAACACTTATTCTCTATTTTCATGGGATAGGATCCATCTCTCATGAGTGGACCCACTAGATATATATATCCATATATACATTAGCTCTTGGCTGAAACATTACACATGAACATGTGTAGAGAAATGTGCAGTCTCACCATGAAAGCAATTGTGAACAACCATAGAGAAAACAGCAAGTTTTCTGCCTGGAATCTGGAAATTACAGCAATGAATACCTAAGTTTCAACTTTAAGAAAAGTCATGACTGCAACTCCACTAAGCTTTTATGACATAGGTTGAGATGGAAAACTGATTTGATATCTGCTTCCTAGTAGGTCAGGAAATGCAGAAATAATGCTCAAGAAAATAACCGTGTCTTTCTGGCCGGGTACCAAATGTTTCTGAAATGGCTTATTACAAAGCAGGTCAGAGCAGGACACTTGGTGCTCTCCTGGAGTTCCCTTGCCAGGGATGGTAATCCTGGACCAGTCTCATGTCAGTTCCAATTCTCCTCAGACACAAACCCTTGAGCCCCTTAATTCTTCCTCCAGGGAAGCAGGGCCTGGCAGTGCTGCCTGCTTGTTTACACTGCTGCTGTTAACTGCTTCCTCTCAACTCGCCTCTGCATTTTATCTCCTCTACAGTTCAAGTTAAACGAAATGCTGAACAGACAGCCCTAGTCATAACATTCAGGCACGTCCCTTCAGGAGTGACTAATCCCTCCTGGAATTCTTTCCACCTGGAAGTCGGAATAACCCGGGCATCGTGTGACTTTGAGAGGCCTGGTGAGTGCTGGGCGACTCGGTGCAGCAGAGTGCCCTGTCCTCGCATCTCAGCTACTGGGAATTCAGCCTTGTGATGCGCTGGGCTTGTTTCTTTTGAGTGACCCCACTGCTATACGAGATCAGACCTTTAAGAAGCAAATGCAACCTTAATGGTGACCTCGTGAATTATTGATTTACCATTTAATGAGGTGTGTATGTTCATGGGGGATCCTCCTTTGTTTACCAAAAGGCATGAAGCCTGTCAAAGAAAAGCCTGAGAAAAGACAGCGAAAATGATGGGTGCTTGGAACAGTCGGGACCTTCCACCCAGAGCCTTGTCCTTGGCCTGGTTTGGTGTCTGTGTGCGCGGGTCCTGCTCTCTAGTGACCTTCCATAATGTCCTCTTGCAACAACCTGGTGGCTTTTGAAGTGCACGGAACTGCATCCCATCACACCACGTGTTGCCTCGACTCCCTCCGAGTGTCTTTAGAAGAGCGAATGAAAGACGTTCAGCTACAAAGTGAGTCTGCTCCTCTTTGAATAAAGGCTTTGCTGCAGACTTTGGTCCCTAAAGAGGTCACCACGGGCTCGGAACGGAGAGGGAACGGGTCTTCTGCACAAGGCACAGTTAACACGTTGCCATAGGAACCAGTTACCTAATTCAGGCATACACAATTCCTCTTGCCCCCAGTGAATTCCAGTAATGGGTTTATTATATCACACTTCATTGGTGTCATCTGTCACCCAGACACTCACATAAATGAACCAGCCTTTGATTTTATGCTGCCTTCCACTAGGCAGACCCAGTATTGGATGGGTTGCCTTCTGGGTCTCGTGGTTGTGAGCTGGTCACTTTTATATCCAGTTTTGCATGCTAATGTCTTCTTTTCATGCAAACATCATCTTCGTTGAAGAAGAACATTTGTTTTCATTTCCGATATTCTGATTTATTGAAAATGTGCTCTTAATCCCTAAGATCCTTGAGAGCACGTGCTGTCGGGATGCAGGTCAAAGCATTCTGAACCCTTTTTTTCCCCAGATGGTGTCTGAAGTGCAAGTCACACAAACATCTGATGCAATGTTGTGATCATTTCTCCTTTTGCTTGGGCCAGAGTTTTTATTTACATTAGATGCAGAAAACGTTGGGTAATGACGTCTTGGTTGGGCTGAAATGCTCACTACAGCAAGGAATTTGGAATGTTGAACAAAATGGGAAGCTCATCTGTGAAAAATTCCACCTGGAATGGCAATATGGATCAGAAATAACCCATAACCTCAGCAATACAAGCCAGTAGGCTTGCCAGAGAGAGTCAGGAGTAGCCTGGTGAACTTGGAACCCAGTAACAGCTATGAGCTTCGTAAGAATCTAAAGAAAGACCTAGAAAATGACTTCTCAAAGAAAATCAAGGGTCACTGCTATACTGGAAGCTTTGTGCTTGAAGTTAAATTGGATTAACCAGGAAACTTTAGCAACACAATGCATTTAAATCNTAGAAAATGACTTCTCAAAGAAAATCAAGGGTCACTGCTATACTGGAAGCTTTGTGCTTGAAGTTAGAATTGGATTAACCAGTAAACTTTAGCAGGATAGAGTATTTAAATCAGTTTTCTGCCTTGTTGTTAACCTAGAGAGGCTGCATTGTGCTAACTCAAAATAAACCAGCACTGGCTCTGAAGGGTTGATCAGTAAATAGCTTATGGGGTTATGATAGGCAANTTGGATTAACCAGTAAACTTTAGCAGGATAGAGTATTTAAATCAGTTTTCTGCCTTGTTGTTAACCCAAGAGGCTGCATTGTGCAGCTCAAAATAAACCAGCCCTGTCTGTGAACCATTGACTCAGTAAATAGCTTATGGGGTTACGATAGGCAAGTGGGTGGATGGACAGCAGAAAGGGCTTGAGTTTTCAAACCAGCTTGACTATTTTATTACTAGTGAGCTTCGCTTGCATATTCCAGATGTGATTCCAGCTCTTGATGTGGTGTTCAGAGCCAGCTGTCAGTCCGAGCTGGCTGGGATTCTGCAAGTTTGAAAACAAAAGGGAAGAAAAGGAACGGACAGAACTGGCAAAAGCCCTGTGGAGACTTAAGTTTTTGGCGTTTTTACTAATAGCAAGGCCTTCTAAGACAGAATGGCAAGATACCAAAATATACATGCTCACCTGGATTGCAGATTGAGAGCAATGAAAAAGACCAAATACTCAGAGGGGTTAGAAAATGCTTTGTAGTTTTTTCTTTCCTTGCAACTATTCAAAATGTATTGTACAGAATATTATAAACAAGTGAGGAAGCTGCATATTCCCTAATAAATAGCAGGGCAACTAAGTTGCGCTGCAAGGTTTGGACTCCCTAGTTTAATTTAGATTTCAGCATTGCACATCTTTCAGAGTTTAGCTTATCAGTGTAAAACAGATCTGGGAAATACAAGAGATTGGTGAGAAACAAGCTCAAACATAGCGGCTAATAGAGCATGTTAAACAAGTGAGAGAATTAGAGGATCCTTAGTCTCAAATGGCAGAGGAAGGACTGCAGCCAAGCACTGAGCTTGAAAACTGGAATTGGAAGAGGTTTGGATAGCGAACAGCATTAATGAGCTAATAGTTCATGTGGGTTCCACCGGGCAAGCAGGGGTGAAATAAATGCCAGAAGTGCTGTAGATCTGAACCCCAGAGCAGGGGATTTAATAAATGCTGGAGTGAAAGAGAACTGCAAAAGGGGCACTAGGAAGCCATCTCCATGCATTTCTAATGCTCCATGCCCCCTAATGCATGACATCCTCTGTCTTAATTCTGCCTCATCTCAGATGATAGGTAGATATGTGACCCAGAGAGAGGTGAAAGATAAGGGATAATTTAAAATTGATAAGTGACACACCTTAACTTAATCATACCCTGGGTTATGACATTGCTGCATCACTCACCAAGATATATTTTGCTTCCATTCTAGTATCCTCAAAGGTTCTTTTCACTTTCCTGATGTGCTGCCAGGAGAAACCTTTCTCCCTGCTCTTGAAGGAGCACCACGGTGTGCTGCCTGTGAGAGATGCATCTCAATCTATAGATACCTATATGTTTTTACAGCTCTACCACCTTTTCTCACCTACGTTCTCAATTTTGCAAACCAGCCAAGCTGAAATCTTGTTCCCTGATGCATCAGACACGTTTTAAAAGTTGTTTTCCTAGTATCCATCTCCTCTGTGATTCCTGTTGTGTCCTGTTAAAAACGAATTTATATCTCTTCTGAAAGCAAACAGGACAGTGCCTAAGAAAATCTGGACTGTCATGCACTGGAAATGACATCAACCTTTCAGCAGAGACATTTGTCTCAGAAAATTAATTAAAATGTAAGCTGGAAATAGATTTAATCCTCCCAGAAATGCTGCCTGCTTGTGATGTGAGCTCATCAGCTCTCCAGGGCTTGGTCAGGACCAGTAATTGGATGGGTCAGAGGGGAGGCGAAAAGAAAACAGACAAAACTGCAGAAAGGAGCGTGTGTGGGGGGTGCTCAGCCATGACCTGCTTCCTTCCGAGTCACTTGTGAGTCGGCGCTTGAGAGGCTGCCCTGGTCACACTTGTATCGTCTTTAAAATATGGTATAAAACTGCCATGTGGAGATATATCCGCAAAAATCCCATGCAACTTGCAGTAAGAGTAACAGTATCACTCATGCAGATCTGATCAGATATCACTTTAAGTGCCTACCCGCTGCCCCCCTACATTTTTGTTTACAAAAGAATCTGCTGCGTCATATTGCTGGCCTGCAAAGTCGGATGCAGTTTCACCCTTGTCGCGGTGCTATTTCATGCATTGGTTAAGAGGTCTCCATAAGGGCTGTCCAGAACTTCGGAATCTTCTCAGGCTGATGTGCTGGGAAGCAGCATTTGCCCTGTTCTCTGCCAAGTCGTGGATCTCTGTGTGCTGCTTCATAGCTTCAGCTCTCCCTCTCATGGAGGAAGTGACCTCTGTCTGTATCCAATTAATTTAACAGTTCATTAAATTATTTGGGGACTGAAAGGGTATGACCTGTAAATATATGACTGCTATTATTGTTATTAGCGTTTTCTGTCATCCACTACCGCAGTGTAAATTGATTAAGCATACACATATTCATTTCAGTGTACTTGCTGCCCAAGTTGACAGAATCATTTTGACTTGTAATCACAAAGGCTTGTGTTGGATGAATGTTTGATTATTTGGTTTTCTGCCATCCACTTCTCAGATTTATTTTAGCAGCAACACATGGTCTTAAATGATATTTTCCAACTTTAAGTAAGCACAAAACCCAACATAGGGCAGGGGAACAGAGGATACTGTACTAGAGCACGAAGAGCTGTTTTGAATTTAAGGCCAAGGCTTTTGCTTCAAAGCTTGGATTCTGTTCCTTACTCTACCAGAATTGTCATGTTTTACCACAAACCACTTCACCTTTCTGGGCTTCTCTTTCCCCATCTGTGAAATGGCAACAGGACCCCTACACGTGCTCTGAGGGTCATTGAACAGACCTTGTAAAGTGCTTCCAGACTTTTGATTGGAAGGCACACACGAAATGGAAAATGATATTAGATGCCTAGATTCTATATTGACGTGGCAAGTGCAATCTCTGTACCAAAGACATTTGGATGTATTTGACGAAAATGTATCTTCCTGACTAGCAGCATTGCTACTCCAGCAACAAGACGGTTCAGCAAATGATTCACTCCAGATTTCCACTGTGTAGAGATGCTTCCCAGTCTGTTGCACAAAGATGAACTCAGTCTCTCTCTGTACTGCCTCCCTGTCTCTGGTACACTAGTTCCTTTCTTCTTGACTGCAATTTTAAACATGCTGCTGAAATCACTGTTTTTTAAAGCCTATCTGGACCTTTCACCTCACACCTGAGCCTAATTTGTAGCAAGATACTACTGCCCAAATCCTCATGATTGTTTCCAGGCAGGGGAACGAAGAGGTTTGTGACTTCTCTAGAGAAGGGAGAAGGAAGTGGAAGGACTCCAGCTGCTGATGTGCCTATGGGAATGTCTTATAATCTCCCCATATACCTCCATGCCTCCTCTGTAAAAAGATACCAATGATATTATCTTCTTTCCTACTTAAATTGTTTTGAGATTGATGAACGAGAAGGCTTATAGCTGAACTACATACCTGATTAATAAGCAGTTTCTTCTCAGAGGAATTTATCAGAGTAATCATACATTTATTTAAAAAGAAAACCCTTTGCATCTAATGGCACATCGAAATATTCATAAAAGGAACTCTGCCCTCTGTGTTGAATAGTGAAACACGGTTGCTCATATCCATTTCTTGTTTCCAAGGTTTCCTTTCAGGCCTGTGCCTTGATATTTTATCAGAGCTAACCCTCTCAGCAGGGACATTGAATGTTACGGGATGGGGGAGAATGTATTTAAATGTCTTCCAAACATCCAGGACCTTTTATGTGGACAAAAATAGATCATTCCAGAATGCAATTCAGGTCATCGTACAGTAGAAAACCATTTCAGATAAACCAGGCTCTACAAATGCCTATTTTTCTCTACATTTTGATGGAATTTTAGTTCAGCCATTGGCATCTGCAATGTAAAATTAGGAAATGTTAATCCTATCTTATGCAGTTCTCATAAAAGAGATCATTAAATCGTCTCAATTCACTTTCATTGACATATTCATCTTTCCTCTTTATTTTCTCACCATAAGGTCTTTGGGAAGAGGCTGCCTTTCTTAATTTTAATGGACAACGTCCCTTGGAGAACATGGATTTCCATCTACTTCAGGTGTACAACATTAAACATTGTGCAAACCTCAGCTATTTGCTTACCTCTCCTCTGGTGCAGGGCACTGCATCCGAGTACCTGGATGTGCACATGGAGCCCTCCTCAACGAGATCATCCTGGAGCCCGAAAGTGGCCGTACAGTTGGCAGAGAAGTATTTGTAGGGCCTCCAAGTCTGGCCATGGTCCTGGGACCTCTCCAGCACCATCGCAGCTGGGCGAGGGGACTTGAACACGGCGATGACGTGGGTCAGGTAGAATTCCGTTTCAAAGTCCAGCCTGATTTCCTCCCTGTGTACCCCTTGGGCCGACTGCCACCAGGAGATGGGGTTTGCGAAGAAATCGTCCGTCATGTCCGCAGGGAGATGGGAGTTATCCGGCTGGTTGGCATTGCACTTGGTGCAGCGAGGCTGCCCGCAGCCCCGGGCCGCCTGGTGGAGGAGGTTCTGGTCCGGGTAGGAGCAGTACAGTTCGGTACTGTTCTGCCCACACGTGGTGAGGGTGGCTGGCGTCCTCCCGGTCGCGAGGTTGCCCACGGGGGGATTGCACGAGCGGCCGTGGCAGCGGTGGCCTTGGAGCCTCGTGGGATCTGGAGGACAGGCAAAAGAAAAGAAAACTAAGCAAAATTTCCCAGGTGATTCTCAGGCTCTAAAACCCCTGACCTTGCAAATGTTGGGATTCTCCTTCTGCATCCAAGAGGACTTAATGTAAGGAAAGCTACTTCATCTTCTCACAGAGTCTGGAGGGCATCTCTCAGTGAATGCTCTAGGTGCTGAAGTCATGAGCTGATGTCTTCCAAAAACTCAGCTGTTACCTGTGAGCATTTAAAGGTCTAACTTCAATTTCTGTTAAAAATGGACTCGCGCTGGTCTATCGAACTATGTGCTTAAATATAGAAATCTTGGCTTCTTTAGAAAAGCTCCACATCTAAGGACATTTTCGTACACTTATTTTCATTGTCATCAGAGAGGGAAGCCAAGCTGTACTACGCACTGTAGATACAGTAAAAAAGAAACAATTCCTGCCCAACAGATTGCAGACTTTTTACACATGTAGTGTCAGATATCTAAAATAAAGTATTTCTATATTCTATTCTATATTTCGATTCTATATTTCTAAAATAAATGTATTTCTATAGCTGTGTATTACTAGCCCAATTTTAAGAGATGCTGAGTTTCTGACACTCCTTTTCAGGTCAGCTGGAGTTGTTAATACTTAGCAGAGCTGAAAATCAAGCCTCTCTCTTGTTTAAATGCTTTAATATGGGTGCAGGCAACTGTTTTCAGTTTGCCAAGTTTACAACTATTGGTAAACAAGCCTTTTTTGTATATTCAATATAGTTACCTATTTATTTTGAAAATAGTAAAAGGTAGGGATAACTGATAAAGTCATAATATTGTTTGGAAATCAGTAGTGCCTTGTGACACTGGATCACAGGTTATTCCCAAAACCTTATTACCAAACTGGGGAAAACTGCCTTTCTAATGACGTGCTCTGTACTCTTTACATCTTTACATCTCTTAATAGCCTAGAAGGAGTTAAAGACCGACCTTGCAAGGTTATAAATCTAATCCCAGAGGTCACAAGTCAGATGGCCCAGTGCAATCCTACAGGAAATGACCCTTCCAATGGAAAGTAGGATGACTGTAAACCCTTAGTAATCTAGCAGCCATTCCAGGGTCAAGTATTCCAGATCCTAGGTCAAATTTTAAAATCCCTTCTCAGTTTATATTCAATCTTTCCTCAGGCAAAGCTTGCTTTAAAATCAAGTTAGATCAGAGAAAATACTTTCTGGTTCAGCCTTGTAAAAATACTCTGATTTTAAGTGTACTGGGATGAAACTGATGGTCTTCTTTTGCAGGACGTTGTTAAAGAGGAAAAAAAGTGTTCAACTTGCATGGCTTTGCCTTTGAACTGCTTCTGCCCTTAATTTGCTAATGAAATTTCTGCCAGAAAACAGAGATAGGGGATGAATGTTGTTCTGGACAGCACCTCATGCATTTTGCATCCTAGAATTCAGACACCAGCCCAAGCCATTCCATGTCCAGTGAATCCCACTGACCAATGGAGTCTGGAGGATGAATTCCACTGAGTAGCACAAGAGTTATCCTGGAAAAGGATAAATACATCCGTATGGCTGAACACAAGCTGCAGTGCCTCAAGCTTGTCTTTGCAAGGGGCATTTCATATTTGACTTGTTCCTGGTTGGTAAAAAATGTTGTAAAAATAGAAAGTACGACAATTCCTATGTTCTTAGTAAATTGGATATTAACTGGTTTTGCTCAGTCCTGCACAAAGGCATCATCTTTGTCTCCAGAGAATTTATGTGGGCCCAGTCTTCCAGCTGAAGCATTAGCTATGACAGGAGTCAAGGCACTTAGTTTTGGTCAAGACTGAGCTCATGGTACAAATCCCACTGAAATATGGATAAGCATGTCCTGTAACTAAAAGAAAATTCTTCTTTATAGATATATCACATCATGAAAGCTTTCACAGAGGAAAATAGATGCGATATTTATGTCAGAAGACTGTGGTCATTCTCATCGGCAGTCGCAAGGTGGTTTAGCTGCTCTGCCTGCTAATGCAGTAACATCAATAAAGAATTCCTGTCCAAACTGCTGCGTCATTAGGAAAATGGGAGAAGAACAGCATGCAAATCAGTGGAAAGGAGGTTGAGAGAAGGAGAGAGGCAGGAAAATAAACTTTGCAGTCGATTAAAAGCTTTGCCTTTAAAGAGATCAATTGACAGGACGTTGCTTGGCCACGAGGATAGCGCAGCCTGTCCATCACTCACTGATTCTGCAGAAACAACACAAAATGTGTCGTCTGGAGGGACCACTGCAGGAGACAGAGCAGCCAAGCAACCAAACAACTTACCCTAAATGCCAGCAGCGTTTGCTGAATAATTCATAACAAAATAAACAGTTTGATTGTGCGCGGGCACTGCGTGTCATTGAGGTTGATTAGCTTTTGCTCCTCGATGTGTGGCTTGGCTCCATAAACGGTATCACTAATTTATTTATTTATCTTCTGCTCCCTCTGGGCTGTGCCACGGAGTGGCAGGGCCGTGGCACATGCCTGGCGCGTGTTATAATGATAATATTATGTGATGATTAGGGTGCCATACGGTTCAAGAGAGGACACACTCCTGGTATTGCCAGGACACGGTTTCCAGCAGGGAGGTCTCCCTTCAGAGCCTTGTAACACCGGGTTCAAAGCCTGCTGATGGGACTAGATGGATGCTGCAGATGTGACTAAGATGCCTGGGATTTCCTATGGACTTTGGGATGGGATTTTTTATTCTCTGTATGCAAAATCACTTGTACTCAAGACTCCTCCAGAACAACTTTGGCAACTCTTAAGCACTGAAAACTTGGGATATTTTCTGCTGAAGTCTTGGTGGAGCAGTTTCAGTGTGCACACACACAAGTGCCCATCTGAATTGAACTTGTTCTACCTTGATAAATGCTCTTTTTAAACAACAAAAACTTTTGAGTGTTCATTCATAGCCAGCAGCTTGGGGACACGAGTTGCTCAAGTCACTATTAATCAGACATAGAGGTTTTTTGTAATGCTGGTAACAAGAAAAGTGCTACAACCCTTTGGTTTGTCAGGGCCAACAGCCAACGGGTTTGATGGATCTTCATCCGCTTATGAGCAGCCAGATGAATTGTATCACCAAAAGACTCCTCACAAATGGAACTTCCTAAATATCCCAAAGGTGACACTCTGAATAAGTGATGAACCCCAAATGTCCCCATGGCCTGAGGCACAGACAGAGTGAGAATAAGACCTCAGAGGTGGGCAGCCTTCCAGCGTGCCAGGTTGCCATCTGCATCCCTCCCGGAGCAGCGCTTGGCTCCGGGACCTGCAGCCTCCTTTGCAGAGGAGCTCCATAGCCCTGGACCATGGGAAGCCAAAGCCGGTGATAACGGGACAGCACAGTGTTAGAAATGGTCATTTTTGACCACATCACGCCCCCTTTTGGACACCTGCCACCAGGAGGAGAGCTGTCCCCTCTCCAAGGGGACAAGGTCTGCCAGAGAGCGGGCACCGTAGTGTTGGAAAGCAAGATTTTTGCATAGGATAATAAGGCATGAAAGACAAAACCCTTCTCTGTACACCTGTCTGTTCAGGAAAAAGAAGAGATTTTGTGCAGATTACCTAGATGCTGTCAGAACCTTGATTTAAATAATACTGACCCAGCCTGCAAGGATCCTGTAAAGATTCAAGATTCATTCAAAATTTTTGCATTGCTCTTTCAGAAGCGATATTAAAAATCAGAAATGATCAAGCAGTCCTTGTGCTTTCACAGGTTGGTGTTTGCCCAGCTTTTCAAGCAGACACTGTATGTTTATTTAAAGTGACATTGAATCCTTAGCATCGTCACCTTCAATATCCAATTATTTTGCCATTAATCACTACCCCTACCCTGTTATTCCAAGAGTGCTTAGCTTAATGTGGAACACATCCCCTCCCCTCAAATTCCCAAGAAGGCAGCTTTGGGCTGCCTTTCCCTGAAGATGTCTTTCCACTTTCTGAATTGGATGCAGAGCAAATTTTGGCCAACAGGCTGCTTTCCCCAGCAGTATCAGCAACTTTACGAGGCATCTCTGCAAGTTTGCTGTGCTCGTGTCAGCCTACGTGTCCTACAGAGAAGATCCTTGCCCAGGAAACGAGTGAAGACCCAAGACAAGACACTAAAAGGACTAAGGAACCACGTCCTCCCTCCACTCGGTCTCTACTCATTCCTCTCCTAATACTCTGGGCAAGGAGGTGAATTTTACACTAATGACAGGTTTTTGTCTACATAAAAAGAGAGCACAAGCTGATATCCCAATGGGATAGTCAATGAGGGTGGATTACTTTCTTATCAATGCTTGTTTTAATTTTTTTTGACCTGATCTGCATAATTCATCCCTTTTAACCTTAGAAATGTATTAAACCACAGCAGGAAAGGAAAAAAATAATAATTCCTTCCTTTGCCTCAGATAATTCTCTCTCATGATCAAGGTATTTTAGAACCATAGGTAAATACCTATAGAACCATAGGTAAATAACGAGGGCAGCTCTGTCATCTCTGCACATGCTTCTTTGTGCACCCCCAGACACACACACAACTAATGAACTTCTCTCTCGGTCCCAGGCTGTTTATTCCCTAATGCTGATTTAGCCTTGTCCAATGCACATTAGGTGTCCTGAGTGAGAGGGCTGTCCTGGATAAGCAGTACTTCCTAAACGGTGTCTTTCACTAATAACGATGCAAAAAGAAATTAATATAGAATGAGTCAGATCCCTCCTGTGATGCTGTCCAAGAATGTTGTCATTTCACTCATGCCCTGCCTAGCAAAGTGGCGTTTCTTCCTTAAAACAAATATCCAGAATATCTCAATCCATCGCTGTCTTTCTCTCTGTCTTATTTTCTTTCATTCATAAGAATTAAATACACTGTTCTCTCTTAAGGATGTAGGAAACTGCATTCAGTTATAATTCACAGGGAGGAGACTGAGCTGCAAATCTCTGCTGAGTGGAATCAGAAGTATTTATATACTATATATTTATATATATGTATAAAGATATTGACATAAATCTAACAGAGTTTGTAGATTTGATTTCCATTCCCTCTCCCTGTGCTCTGTTTAGGCTGATTTTTTTTATGGATGGCAATATTGATTTATTTTGCTTACCTGCTTCCCCATGGCCAGAAATAAAATATTCCAAGAATACAATCAGCATGATGCCTTTACGCTGCATGGCTGTCAGTGAAATATCTGTCCTCAGTGAAGCAAAAAAAAAAAATAGCTGAAGAAATCTACAGGTTTGGTGCTTGCATTGCTTTCCTATATTTTCTTTCTGTCTCTCTGCTCACCTTCCTCTTAGTGCAGGGCTCGGGGCTGCTGTCTCCTTCTTCTTGGTTTTGTTTGGGTCCAGAGTGTTTTTTTTTTTTTTTCAGGGCTCAAGATGCCTTCTGGGTGTCACCCGTACATCGCTTCCAATAAATAAATAAATAACGGGGCTTTCCTGCGTCTTTTAGCCCTCTTCAAGCAGCAGGCGCGGGACGGTCACATCCTCGGCGTAGCCCCGCGAATGCACCATCGGGGGCGGCTGCGAAGCGGAGCGCTCTGCCCTTCCCGGCCCTTCGGATGCTCTTCCCAAACTTTGCCTTCTGCTCGTTGCTCTCGCCGGGGCCGCAGTTTCCCCTTCGCCCCGGAGGCTCCGGGGGTTTCGGTGCTTTGGGGAGCGCGAAGCCCGCGGCGCCAGCGGCCGCCCCGGGCCCTGCTCCCCTCGGGGCTGCGCTCGCCGCGGGATGCGGAGCGGGAGAAAGCGGCTTCTTGCCTCCTCGCTCGCTTTATTTGGGTCGCGTTTATTTCCCCGTATTTCCCTCCTCCCTCCGCTGTCACGGAAGCCACTTCTGCCCCCTCTCAGGGATTTGCTTCGCGCCGCGAGCGCCGGGGGAGAGCTGTGAAAAACAAACCAAGCGCCAGCGCCCCGGCAGCGCCGGGATGGCCGGGAGCGCCGGGATCGGGAACGCCAGGATAGCCGCGAGCGGGAGCGCCGGGATGGCCGGGAGCGGGACCGGGAGCGCCGGGAGCGGAGCCCGAAGCGCCGGGAGCGGGGCCGGGATGGCCGGGAGCGCCGGGATGGCCGGGAGCGGGACCGGGAGCGCCGGGGGCAGGTCCCTCCCGCCGCTGCCGCCCGTGCCCCGCCGCTCGCTGGGCTCCGAGTTGGGCTCTCGCTCTCCTGCAGCCTCTAGCACATCTCGCAGCCCGAAAGCGGGCCGTTTCTCCTCCCTGGTGCTCTCTGCTTGCAAAGGGGATTATTATAACATGTGATCTTCTTCCTGTGCTGCTTTATATGTGCTTTTTTTTTTTTTTTTTTTTTTTTTTTTTTTTT
>VWPW01007324.1:0-30635 GCA_013389825.1 Crypturellus undulatus | reverse complement strand
TTTTTTTTTTTTTTTATAGTGGGGAGGAGGAGGAGGGGGCTGGCTCGGTTCCGCACCTCCTCGTCAGCTGCGCTGCTCGCTGCCGCTCTCCGATGCAGACGTTGTTTTCCAGCCGCGTCTTCCCTTGCAGGAGCCGGGCTGCGTGTCCGTGTGTCCGTGTGTCCGTGCGTCCGTGTGTCCGTGCGCAGGGCCCTGCAGCACCCTCTGCCAGGCGGCCGGCACACGGCAGCTGGGCGCCCCGCAACTTTGCGGGGTCTATAGGGATTGCAAGGTGCTCCCCAGGCACACGCGAGGGGTTTGCTGCCGTAATCGCTCACAGAGGTGAGCTGGGATGTGCAAGAGGCTTCCAACTTGCCAGGGAAGCTGGGGAATGTCCTGGATACTGCCCATATCATAGAAACACCCGCCTGTCCCAAAGACCTACGGAGCACTGAGCATGACCCTGCAGATAGATTTGCCCAGGGGCTTCTCCAGCGCGGAGCTCCTGCTGACCCAGTGTAGATATCACCAGGTGCAAGTGCTGGGTCCAGGAATAACTTAATTCAGGGAGTGATTTCCCTCTCCAGCTCCATTCTCTCTTCCTTCAGCTTTTAAGGCAGCGTAATGCCACTAACGTGTGGCTGATGCTGCAGAGAGAAGCAGGTCCGTGGGTTTCCAGTGGAGAAGAGGTTATTCCCGTGCCCACGTGTGCACGGGATCAGACCTTGTTGGGGTGTGGAGGATGCAGGTCTTACAAGGAAAAATTTATTTTTCTGTGGGTTAGGATGTTGATGTAAGGATGGGATACAATTTTCTCACTTTACATTTATCTTCCCTTTTCTATATGTTTTTAACAGGAAAGCCCAATAGAAACATTAAAAATATAAAGGAGATTTTTTCCTCCCTCTTTGTCTTCTGTTTAAGAGCAGCTAAAACACTGCATAATTGCAAAACGAAATTCTCCTGCCGTAGATGACAAGCAGCATCCTTCAGAGGCCTGGAGTGTGCTGCGTGCTCCGCTCTCCCGGGATGTTGGGAATCTTTCAACTCGAGCATCTCCGGTGGGAGCCGGGGATGTGCAGCGTGTCCTAGAGCTAAAGCCGACACGACATTAATGAGACGCTGTCATTTAATAACGAGGCTTTGTTGTCACTGCTTGTTGACTGATGCCTTGTGGAAAAATGCGGTGGGATTTTTTTGACATTTATTGCAAGGGTTTTAGCCTCGTTCCTGGCTGAAATGTTTCTCCCAGTTGATTTTTCCAGTCTTAAACGGTGGCACTTGAGAAAAATCCATGCCCATGAGTTGTAGTTCAGTGCATGGAGTGAAGAACAAGGAGCTGTGGTATAACTTAAACAGCAGAGAGTAAAGTGCAAGTGGCATTTTAAGTGGAAGGTCAATGTTAAGCTTAATCATTTAGTTGCGACGTCTGGACAACAGTAGCAGAAGATTTTGAAGTAGAATATAAAGTGATTTAGAACTGAAAACCTTAATTCCTCCTCACTGTTCTTCCCGTCTTGAGGAAACTGCTGAGTTGCTGGTGATGCTGCTACATTTCTTGTTTAATTCTACTAAAATCGAGGCGCTCCTGTGAGCTGAGCTTACAACTAAGGGTTGACAGCAGTGGTTTTCTATGTGACAAACGGATCAGATCCGAGGGACGGGCTGTACCCAGAGGTGTCAAATATTAATGCCCGTGTTAATGGAACGGCGTATCTGGATAGTCCCAGGACTCATAAGGAGTAACTTTAGTCAGTCCTAACCTACAGAAATGCAGAGGCTTTGTGGTCTCAGGCCAGGCTCAAGCCCGTCACCCTCACGAGCCCATTGGGGAAATGAGCTGATATGGGAAGCGAGTGGCTTTCTCCGGTGTTAGCTGAGCACCAGCTGACGAAGCACCTGCAAAATAAACAGCAAAACGGTGAATCATTCATTCTGGGGGAGGAAGGACGAGCCAATGGCTCGGCTCGCAGCGGGAGGTGTGTCCCCGTGTCACCTGCCCTGGTGCTTCGGGCCCCTTTGCCAAAGCCAGGGGACAGGCTGTGCTCCGCGCGCCCCGTTCCCCAGTCCTCTCCGCTTTGCCTTTCCTTCCCTCCCAGTGATCCCCCAGCAGCATGAGCAGCCTGAAGGACATCTGCCGTGGTCTTCCTCTGCACCCCCTGCCCCAAAACAGGGGGCGGAGGACAGGAGTGCCCCACGCGCCGGTGCGAACCCCCAACCTCACTGCGCAGGAGAAGAAGGTAACACGGGGTCCCACGGGGACTGCTCTTCCTTCCAGATAAACGCAGCTCGGAGCAGCAGAGCCCATTTCCCCCAATGCTTTTCTGGAGATGGAGCTGACTTTGTGCCTTCTTTTTATAATTTCACTGCACAATGGGACCAAGTAGTGGGAATTCCTCTTCCCTTTTGCTTGCTTTCTTTCTCCATAGATATAAGCGGGTTGATATGAGGGAGATTTGCTGCACAGCAGATTCCGTGCCCTTAAATGCTGAACAAGAGGCCTTAGACTCCGGTGCTGTCAATCCAGCATCATTCCTTGGAGATGTAATTAGGAATGCTGTCACAAGAACACTGCATATTTATGGGAGTGAAAGCTTGACCCTCCAATACAGAGAACACGTTAGAGATGTAGGGAATCTCTACATGTAAAAATCCAATGTAGAGAATCAAAATCTTTGTACAAACCAGGCACATGTACATATATTTGCCTCAAAGATGCAAAAATAATTTATTTTAAACTCCAATCTGAATTTTTTTGGAATTTAGGCAAGTTTGTAAGAAGTTGGGTTAATTATTTGTCTTCAGTTGTGTAATTTTCCTATGCCTTTTTGTTTGAATTGTCTACGTGAGCACTAAAGTAATCATTGCATTATTTTGTGTTAGCCAGTCATTTCATTTAAAAAGAAATTTGCAGTAGAAAATAATCGGATGGGTGGAGATCCTTAGGAATTTTGTGTAGAAGAAGAAAAGGGGAGTTCCTTGGTTCAAAAGTCTGTGCTTCATCATGTATAACATCAGTTATAACGTGACGTTCTGGTCAGTACATGGAAGTTCCTTCTCCACTAACAAGTTGCTCACAATTTCCTTGCAATTTGTGGGAGTTCCCTGCCGGCACGAGCAGGCGAATTCTTTCAAAATCCATTTCCACAAGCAAAGGAGAGCCCAGGCAAAGGGTGGGATACCCGGAGGGGACTTACTGCAGCACCAGGGAGCTCTCGTGGCTGTGACCGTCTGCACGGGGACATTGGAAGTGCCACTAAGCGTGCAGAGGGGACCTGGAGATGGCTGTGAAGGAGCAGGCAGTGAGCTGCAGCTCCGATGCCAGATCCTATTCTCTACGTGGGAAGAAAAGGCAATGCCAGAGCCCTCACACCCTGTGCAGAAACTGCAGTAGTTTCCTCCTCCTGTAATTGCTGCAAGCAGGGAGCTGCTGCTGGGCTGCTCTTCTCGTCCCAATCCCAGCCCCTGTCGAGCATCCTATCTCTTCTCATCTACCACATGTGATAAAAGGTCATTCTGTTTATTTTTAATAGCCTGTTAAAGATTTTAAAGCTTCCTTTCTGATTTATTTCACTCTTAATCCTCCACCTCAAGCTCCTAACAGGTTTAGAGGCTCAGCTGGTGTTTATTTTATATCAGAAAGGCCCAATCTCTCTTTTTTTACGAGGTGTTCCATACTTAGAAACGTGTGTCTTTTTGCAAGGTGGTGTTTAAGCCTTAAGACAAGCTTCCAGATACTGATAGCAGTGCAGTGCTGATTATATTGCAAGTCTTGTCTTTCCACATGACACTGCATTCATTTTCTAATTAAATTGCTCTTGGGAAGCCTTGACAGCAGTGAGCAGTGCTTCACTACTTCATTTCAGTAAGGATCTGTCCCTCTGTTCATCTGCCTTCATTCGAATTTTACTCTTTTGTACAGTAGGAAACCCTAGCACTGCCACTGTTTTATTTTTTGGGGCCTCCTATAAATGAGATTTATTAAGATCTGTGTGTTTTGGGGCCTGCTGAAGAGATATATAAATCTTCTCATCATGCCAGCTTTAGGATAAATCATACTATTCCTCAGAACTGATTTTGTTTATACCCTTCCCAAGTGCTCTTCCTTCTTCATCTGGAGCCTGTAACAGCCACATCCTCTCTCTTTCCCTTCCCAGATCAAGAAACCCTACCTTTCTGTTTCTCAGCATCTGCATCTCAATATAAATATATTGTAAATGAATTACCCTGAAAATCTCATTCTTGGTGTGTCCTTTGCAAAGCAAGGACATTGCATTCTCATTGACCTTCCAGTAAAGCTGGCACAACTTGCATACCTGTCAGTGTTGCTTAGAATCAGAAAAAAATAATTATTAAAACTTTATATACCAGTTTCCTTATATGTCTTTAAGTTCAATGATGTTGTAGCCTTCCCCCTACCCCAACATCATCATCTCTTACCAATTTATTTTAATTTGTGTCCCCATGGTATCTGAGCCCTGAGGGCACTAACAGGCCTTTAACAGCCCCAACCAGCCTCACCTGGGGCTTCCACCCGTGCCATGGGCCCAGGGGCTCCATTTAAGCTCAGCCTTGGGCTTTCCTTCCTGAGCTATATGCTTGGAATGCTGCTTTCTAGCTCAGCTGTAGCCCTAGGCTCTTCCAGTCTATAGACCTCATTGATCTGGATACCAGACTTTCTTCCCAACATGACTTTGGACCCTCCTTGTCCCTGTGACCTGGCCAGGTGAGCTCTGGGCAGTGTCTGAGTGGTTATTGTCACCAGACCTGAGCATGACTTGCGTTCTTGGCTTGTGCTTTGACCCACCTCATCACCCCAAACTCGCCCGGTTCTTGGTTAAACCTGGCTGTGACCCTGTCCTGCTCTGCTCTCCTTGCTGGGGGACAGGGACTGGTGACACCTCTGCCCTCCTGGCTGCTTTGCCTTGGCTCTGCATCCCTTAGGAAGAACTGGCTGCTCTGTGGCATCCTGGTGTGAAGAGCTAAAAATCAGAACTGGAAGTGTTGCAAAGTTGTGTAACACCTGAAGATCCTGTTGGCCTTGCTGAAGGAGGAGGATTTTTGCCCTTGATGATTGCTTTACGAAGCTGGAAATGAGGCCCCTTTCAAAAAGCTTATGCATGGATTGGGAAAGTCAGGTACTAGCTCCTGGTTTATAATGTTGTGATAAAGAAATGAACTTTCACAGTCAATAGTGCATTTATAGCAACAGCTGCTCAGAAATGACCGTCCTTCCTTGTGAACTGAACTGGTCTGAACTAAGACCTGTCTAGGGAAAATAATAAATGAAATCACAATCTCTTACAGTTACCGGTTAGGGAATAGTTCCACTAATTATTCTGGACCTGGCTATCATCAGATGTAAAACAGATGGGAGACAAACAATATCTTCCCTGGGAAGAGACAGGAGAGCCAATATGGAGACGGCTGAGCTGATCACTTGCTCTTTGTGTTTTCTTTTCCCCTTATGAAAGAGTAGACTGCAGATCTTGGTATTCCTAAAGTGTCTTAAGATCCTTAAATTGGAAGTCCTTATGTTGCTGGGGGGGCAAATGAATGCCATTCACTTTGAAGAGGCACCAGCTCTTCAACAAGAACCAATTAACAAGAGGCTGATTTGATTTCTCAAGAGACTTCCACGACAAAGATACAGTTGATTGACGGAAGCAGAGTTTCGTAGACGCTTTTGACTACCTCATGTTGATGAGTTGATGTTGATGAGTTCTGACTCTTGATTCAATGGCAACCGGATCATGTTTTGCTGTTTGAATGCCGTTAAGTACAAAAAGACAGTCTGGTGAGAGCATAACCATAAGAGATGAGCATTAGATCCACTTGGCAGATCTGAGAGGAAGACTCTGCATCAAATACCTGCATTGTGCCGAGCTGAATCGGGGACTCTCACAATGACCAAACAGGTTCAGGAATACAATCACCATTGATTTTTGAAATTCCATTGAACTCTGAACCTGATTTTCAGGGATGCTAAACACATACAGCATAAGCTGCTGTGAGGGGAAGATAAAAACAAGAATAACACCTGAGTATCAAACCCACAATGTCTAAAATTTGCCCATAATGGGTAAAACTAATCCTTTATAAAGGCGAGGTTAACATTTGGTATGGTTCTTTAATGAAACTTAAGAAATAGGTGGCCTTGTTTTGCCTTGCCACAAAAGCATGATGATGAGTCTATTTGAATGCAGTCCTTGAGTGCTTTTCTGAGGTTATTATACCGTTTGATTTAATAATGAATACACAAAATTCTTCCAGATACATGTAGCAATTACCTCTTCATAAACCAGATAGGCTCCATCTAACCATTTTCAAGGGTTCTACTTCTCCTCTTAAGAGGCTCTGTCGGAACCTTACATTTAAATTCTTCTAATTTGAAGCCTGTTTCTTCATGGCTAATTAATAGCTATTTATTCCTCTTCCAGCATTTCCCTGAAGTGCCGTCCTGCTTTGACATTTATCCTGCAGCGAGACAGCAATCAAATGCCACCTTTGTTCTTCCAGGCTAAACAAGCCATAGTCTTAGACTCCTTTTATAAGATCAGCTCTCTATTGTCTACCCACCCTTCCTGTCCTTCACGGAGCATCAGAATTCATGTTTCTTTAATGCTTCCATCATCAAAATTCAGGTTTATGTTAACATGGAACACTGACAGGGCAGAGGCTCTGTTTAAGACAATTAGTTTGAAAATGCAAACAGATTTTTCTTGCTCTTATTTTTAAGGTAAATATGAAAATTCTTTATAACAAAACAAAAAACACTGATCAAAGCCTAGGTGACCCTTGCCTTGTTTTGGAAGCAAAAACTCAGCTAGAATTCAGATGAGGGCTACTGACTCCAAGAACTCTGAAAAACCCCTCTCATTTTGTCACAGTGTAAATTTATCTTGTTTGTTTGTTTTCATTGGCTTGGTGATATACTCTTAAAAAATGACTACATATCTTTCTGAAGAACAATAAAGAGGTATTTGAAGGTGGAATTTGCATTTTCTAGTCTGGTAAATAGGCTTTTCCCCCTTGTCATTCTCTGCCTGAAATTGCAGGGGTTTACAGGTCTGATTCTTATGTGGTGTAAATCAACATAGTTTTGCTGACCCAAAACTATTTGACCTATGTGTGATCAGTATGTTGACAAGAACACTCACAGTAGAGTAGAAATACTGTTATATCGTCTCTAATCTACATGGGACCAGCGGCCTCTGATGATAAAGTGACTGGAGAAACCTGACCATGAGGTACAAAAGTACTGTCTATATAATCTACAAAAGGTTTATGCTGAGCCAAAAGGAGGGATTTGTAGTTTATCAGGACTTTTTGCCAGGACATTTTCTTCTTAAGATAGTAAAGATGCCAAAACTGGAGAGTTCTAGATGCCTTTTTTTCTAATCTCATTATATTTTTGGTATTACAAAAAATACCTCCCTTTATTTCCTCCAGGAAATCCTTCCTTTCATGACTCTGAACTGCCGACAGCAGGTGCTTCAAGCCTTGGAATCTTCAAATTTATGTTTTCCTGGTTAGATTCCTACCAGATCTAGAAGCAAACTTGTTGTCTTTCAGCCCTCACTCTGTACTTACAAATAAGCTTAATGAAGCTGTGAAATTTTGCACACTTAATGAATTTCCCTGACTAAAAGTTGCTTGATTAGTGCTGCCATTTGCAGAGGAATATGTAGGATCATTTAGTATCTTTGCATGCAATTGGCTTTCTTAAAGATTACAAGATGTTTATGCTCATTATGGTTTTAAACAAATGGAACATGAAATATGCAGCCATGACTTACTGAGGATTGTGATTTATTTATGGTTTCTTTCATCCCAAAGGACACTCTTTACTTTGCAAATTGTGGGTAATGTCTTTGAAAGCAATAGAGAGTATAAGCCTCTCAGTATCATAGGCAGAATTTAGTTCAGTGCTTACTAATCACTTTACTTAATTTAGAATTGATGCATGTAGCCTCGGTAAAATAGTGTCACCTATTCTGCAATATATTAGGATGCTAGATGTAGTGTGTCTTTATCTGATAAAAATTGCACCAAAACCTCTTAATCTGGGACCAACTGATACAATTCATGGCCAAGATCCCTGCTTGAATGAAAGGTGTTCGGTGTCTCTAGGAGTTTGGGCTCTCAGATTGATATTTGAACAATATTTTTCTTGGTAGTTCAGTGCCCCCTAGCACTGCGAGAGAGAATTTGTCCCTTTCTGACCCATAGGATCGAGTACTACCTAACAAACCTCCAAAAACTCTCACAACCACCCTATACTCAGGTATAAATTTAATTTATGAGGAAAGATGCAGATGGAGACATTTAAAGAGTAAAGAATGAGTGGCTCCTCCAGTACGAGCTTGGCCTTTAAAAGCCATCACTGTGTTATCCTGGGCAGGTTTCCAGATGATTCTGCTGGAAGTTCATGGCCATCTGCTTACCTCCATTGCTATCTTACCTTGTTTTGTGTGTTTATGTATCTTTTACTATTTATTTGGTTTTTTTGGCAGCTGGCTTTGCGTAATGCCTTGCGTTATTTCCCACCTGAAATACAAAAGATACTAGCGCTGGAATTTGCTGAGGAACTCAGGCTGTATGGACATATCTATATGTACAGATTCTATCCAGATATTGAGATGAGGTAAGGACTAGAGCATTCAGAATTTGTTGCATTTGGTTGGCATTTGCTTACTCGTTTTTATCTACAGGAGTTCTCTTTGAATAGAGACAGCACTGTATCTTATTCTACCTCTTGCAGAAGTCATGACCTTAAAAATATATCAGTTTAATAAATTAGGTGTCCTGTGCGACACTAGGGACAGTGGTTTCATTTCCAATGAGTGTTATTCACTGTTTATGTGATTATTTTGGGGGGGAATGATTGCCACCTTTGGCCTTAAAGTACATCAGTGGGAAACCTGCCTCAAACAGCCTTGTGAAGGTTTCAACTCTCTCAAACTTCTGCATGAAATGCATCTAATATACTAAAAAAATATAAACCTCCCATATTTCTCCTAACTAGTTATATCTTTGAGAGCTTCTTTGGCACTGAAATTCCAACTGGGTATTTTTCTTTAGATGTCGCAGGACGTAGCTGCTTGTCCTGGCAGCTGGGATACAGAGACCAGTTCTAGCATCCTCCAACTAACCCAGGCTAAGAGGCAGGGAGAAGTCATGGCCATCATATTTATGAGCACTTGTGATTAACTGGCTTGGCAAAGGATAGGCAGAATCCAATTTCTTTCTTGGTTTTCATTGCTTAGTTGTGATAGCTGATACCCAATTTGCTTGTACACATCATTTCAGATTTGCACTTTCTCCTTTTAGTGCCTTTCCTTCCTTTCTGAAGAACAAGTCCTGTAACTCGAGGCAATTTGACATTGAGAGAGATTTCTGTGGGATATTTTATTGCTGTCTCTGTCTGTGAATTGCAGTGTCTTTCTAAAGTTGGTGGATGCTTTTTCAGGGCATATCCCATAGAGGAATATCCTTGCAAGACCAAATCAGCTGCCGCTATTATGCTGATGATCATGAATAATCTGGATCCCTCGGTGGCTCAGGTAAGGCGCAGTGACCATAAGGAAGCTGGAAAACATTCACACAATAGAAGCAAGTCTGCAAGTTCCTTCCTGGATATGTTTATATAAAAACCGAAAGTTCAGGCATAGGGGTGATATTAATCTGTGCAGAGGATTCTCCCTCAAAATCTTGAACAGGTTTGTAGTTTTTATTAGCCTTTTGCTAGTTCTGTGCCACATCTCCTGTCTGGAGAGTAGGGTGCTCTGAGTTAGCGAAGCTGGTGGAGTTCACTAGTGTCACACTCAGTGTGATGTGCAAGAATGGTCACACTAAAGGGGATTAAAGCGGAATTATGCATCTCTTGCACTCTTCTTATGGCTGTGCTTTTTCCTTGTATTGCGTTCTTGGATTTGCTTCTGTACATGGATTTAATCCTGTGCTGTGGACCCCGGTCCTGGCTCTGATTTTGAAGACGTTTTTTAATGCCAGCGAAATGTCTTCAGCTCCCATTATGTACGAGAGCTTGGTCACTGCTTGTGCAATAAGTAGAGTTCAGCTCTTGGTGTGTAGTTTTTGCAGCATACATTGAAAAAAAATGATATCGATAGTTTGTACTGCTTTGCAAACTCATTTCTCATGGACAGCTTTACTAGAGGGTTACAGGACCAAAGTCCATCCTTACAAACACCAGCCAGTGTAATGCACTAGTTGTACAAGGGGCAAGGGAGAGGCTAGAAAACCCTGCGGGTCCTTGGCCCTTTCAGCAGCAAATGCCAGTTGCAATCTGACTGAAATCACTCAGACCCCATTTAACAGAGTTTTTGGGATGTCTGTTTGTTACAGAAGCTACAAAGAATAACTTTGTAGCATTTTACATCACCAAAATGCAATTATAACAATAACATAAAACATTTTAAGATTTTTTCTTAAACTATTACTTTTATGATGGTATATTCTGATTTTAAGAATCTATGGGGTATTAATGCAATAAATTGTAGAGAAGATCTGTAACCGAGATTTTTATTTTTCAAATGACAGGATATACTCTGAAACATTTCCAGAATTGCCTTTGCTTTAATATTGCTCAATTCCTTTCCTCAGTTTCCCCAGGAGCTTGTCACTTATGGAGGAAACGGTCAGGTCTTCAGCAACTGGGCGCAGGTAGGACCCAGCCACTTTCGTAACTTGTTTCATAAAACCCGTTTCACCCTCCCCCAAGCACGTTCTGCTTAGGCAGAGTTTGTGATAATTCTTGGCAGTCATTGTCTCAAAATACTCCAAAACATCCTGTCTGGATAGATGAATGCTCGGTTATGAACTGCATCGATGGGGAGAGCTTAATTTAGTAAGAAGAGCACAGACAGCCCAGTAGAAACATTGCAGTTTAAAGTATCAAGCTGTGTATGATGATATCAAGAACATGGGGGTGGTTTTGTTTTGTTTTTCCTGCTGCCTTTGTATGTGCCTCTATTTCACACAATTTTTTTAGAGGCAAAATGAATACCAGGAAACAAAATATGTCTTTTGATTGCTTGTTTCTGGTATTTTGGGGAAATATTTCACATGTAATATAATAAATAATTTAAGAAAGGGAAAAAGAAGTTAAGATTTTTATCTGGAATCCTCTTCCAATCTATCTACTACCTGTCTACTACCTAGTAATCTGTCTACTACCTGATGGATAGTGGCACTCCCGAAGGCTGGGAAGATCCTCAGTTCTTTAGTTAAATGCCCAAAAGCTGATCTCCGGTGCTAGCTCCTGTCCAGAGGGGTGTTGCATACACCTTATTGTGTCTTTACCAAAATTTGACTTCTTGGCCATTAAAAAAAGTGCAAGAAATCTAACTTGTGAATGATGTTCTCAGTTAGGGAGAAGTAATGAACTTCTGACTTTAACGCAGTACTGTGAGGCTTGAATTTTCTTCCCAGTTCAACTGCTTTTTATCTGTGGCCAAGGCCTTGCTTAAGCTGCAGTTTCCTAATCTGTTAAATGAGAGCTAAATGGAAATCTCAGGTGACTTTTGAGACAAAACTCTTCTGTCCCTTTGAAAGAAAGGTACCATGGCAATGCACAACATTTCTTTACCTGTGTTTTGATCAGTTAATGTTTAGATCAGTTTTGGTTTTGATCAGTTAATGCCATGTTTTAAGGATTTANTGTTCTCAGTTAGGGAGAAGTAATGAACTTCTGACTTTAACGCAGTACTGTGAGGCTTGAATTTTCTTCCCAGTTCAACTGCTTTTTATCTGTGGCCAAGGCCTTGCTTAAGCTGCAGTTTCCTAATCTGTTAAATGAGAGCTAAATGGAAATCTCAGGTGACTTTTGAGACAAAACTCTTCTGTCCCTTTGAAAGAAAGGTACCATGGCAATGCACAACATTTCTTTACCCTGTGTTTTGATCAGTTAATGCCATGTGTGAAGGATTTACAGCAACCTGCATGTGAGCAATGGCAGCAACTCATATAGCAGCATTAATACGCTGACATCCCTTAGGCAGATGTTTCACTCCAAAGCGAAATGGAAGCGCTGCCAAATTCAGAAATATCCTGTGTTTTCCCTTGTTCTCGCTGAGGTTAAAGGGAGCCGTGACCTGCAGTAGTTTTGCAGCGGAGCAAACAATACCTTTTTGTTTCTGGTTATTTAGAGCAGCAACCACATGAATGATTCTGTTATGGTGGAACGACTTGTTCCTTGTTTATGCCTTGAAACAACACACTTTTCGTCAGCTTATGTCATTGCAAAATTCCTGATGAAAAGGTTGAGTTTCTTCCCCATAGCCCTGTGTGGCCTTCTGAATAGTTTTCTAAAGAGCAATGTCTAGAGCTGAATTTCCCCCTTACCAGCTTTGTCAGCCTCAAGGCAGCAGAACTGTCTTCTATGGTCCTTTGATCTAGGAAAGACAGACTAGATCTTCCTTCTTCTCTTTCTTTAATCATTCAAAAGTTGCTTCGTTGTGCATAAAATGCAGCACGATCTAACTGCCTTTCAGCTTTTTTTATTATTGCATTTTTTCCCTAGCTTGCTAAATTTAGTCTGTTACCTGTTCTGTCCTGGGACAAGAATTGCACTATTCACCATATCTGATGAAACAAAACCAAAACAAGAAAATGAGAAGTAACTCTTCCCTGCCTGAATTAGCTTGTTAAGCTCAGCTTGGAAATTTGTCAGGGAATGTTCAAATCCCAGAGAAAGATGGACTTTTTGTAATAGACAGTAATGCATTCAAGTTGATTCTTCAGGCAGTTTAGAATGTCAAATTTTACTTTTTGACATAGACTGAGAGTTACTTTTGAATTATGGAGATGGTGAGAGGTCTTGTAATATATTTTTATATACAGGTATGTACATATTTATAAGTATATTTATATGCACACACACACATGCTTGCTTGTGCACTCTCTCTGTCTCTCTCATCCACTGCTGGAGGCATCAAGGGCTGTCTTTGTCCATAATGAAAGCTGATTTCTTTAAAGATGAAAAAAATTCATTTTTAAGTGCACATTTTACTGGTTTATCAAAAGGATGACAAGCACCAGAAGGTGCTGAATTATCTATTTTGAGCAGTATCTATTTTGAGTGCCATATCCAATGGTTAATATCAAAATAAAATTAGAACAGCTCTAAAAACGATGCATTAAAATGCCAGCAAAGCATTTCTGGGGTTTGTACTGGAGTGAGTGTTCTGGGGCTTATTCACACCTTTGCTAGGCAGCGACTTATGTTTCCTGCTGAATGATGTCTCTTAATAGACTTTGTTAAAAGCAAGAATGGGGTAAGAGCTTTGGCTGCTTGTACTCCAGATACGAATACACCTTGTTATCTCTAGAGCTGCCTTTCGAGATGGCTGAAGACGCATCAATGACATGGAAATGGGTTCACTCATTCTCCTCGGTTTCCCTTTCAGTTCTGGTTGGTCATGCACTACTTGTCGGAGATGACCGAAGAGCAAACACTGGTCATGTACAGCGGGCATCCCCTGGGACTCTTCCCCAGCCATCCGTATGCTCCTCGATTAATCATTACCAATGGCATGGTAGGTATTAGAATCTTGTTTTCTCTTTTTCCTCCTTTTCTGTTTAGTTTTTGAGGTTTTGCTGAATTAAGACATCATTGGTACAATCTGAATGTAGGAAAGCAGAAAGGAGAACCTGTGATCCACATTCTGCACTGTTTATTCCAGTACAGTCCCCCTTTCCTCAAGTGTGTTGAACTGCAGGGGTGGAAGGAATGAACAACTGTTCCAGTTGAGCCCAAGCTGCACACGCTCTTGGCTAAAACAGTTCGTTTAGGCTTAGTTTGGAGGATATAAAAGCCGNCCAGTACAGTCCCCCTTTCCTCAAGTGTTTTGAACTGCAAGGGTGGAAGGAATGAACAACTTCTGTCCCAACTGAGTCCAAACTGCATACGCTCTTGGCTAAAACAGTTCAATTAGGCTCAGTTTGGAGGATATAAAAGCCCTCAATAGGCAAACTGATGATTATTGATCAGATGCTGAGATACTCGGACTGCTTTATTCTGAAAACAGGTTGGAAAATTGTATTTACTGGTTCCTTTCTACTGTCCTGAGCCATTCACTGCCCATCTCCCTGGGTAGTCTTGGGCACAGACACAGAGCATAGCTTTCCTCAAAACTTGCATGACCATCACATTGCCAGGAAGACCAGACACTTCTTACATAATACTGGAATGTGTGGAATAAGACCTGCCTTACTCCTGTTTTCTCTGTTTTTCTATGTGTGTGACCATAGTTAGAAAATCTGGCCCATGGAAAATATCTGCTTAAATCTCTAATTTGCTTATCTGATTGTTTTCTTAGGTTGTTCCCAACTATTCCACTAGAGATGAATATGAGAAGATGTTTGCTTTGGGGGTAACAATGTAAGATAATACATCGCTATTAAAATATACCAGAGAACTGAAACATAATTTAAATATCAGCCACTGCTTGATTAAAATTTCTAGTGCAGAGGAGTTTCAACCGACCTCCTGATGCTGCAAAGCATTAATGAACACTTAAGTGGAATTCCTGAGTATTTCAAGCTGTGTTCAGCCACATATGTAAGGATGTAGTTGAGATCCACTGGACCTGATTACGTTTATATGGATGTTTTGGCTGAATTACAGCCCAAAGCCTTAATCAAAACCCACTTGCAAGACTGGCTAATTCCACTTTGCAAAGGTTTTGCTGTAATCTGTATAGAGAATACAAGTTAGTAAAAGCTTCTCTTCTATTATACTAAGACTTTGTAGTAGAAAGTTATTTATATATACATATATATTTGAATAATTATTTGCCTGCTATTTTTATTATGCATCTAGTTGATTAACAGAGAGTTGTGTACCATGGAGAGGCCATAAATACAGAATGATGATTGCCACTCTTCCAGGGATTTAGTAAGAGCATGGAAAATGGCTTTTAGGGTAACACTTCCAAAAGCAGCTATTTGATTTAGGAGGAGTTCCACTGAAAACTAATTACAAAAAGATGCCAACAATGTGAAAAAGTGTTTCCGTTTGTCCTAGTCACTCTGCTAAATACAGGCACTATATTTCCATTTATTGCTTTCATCCATGCAGTTTTGCCAGATGAACTCAGATGTTTAGAAAGCTAAATATTCCTCTGAAAATGTGTTGATGCACCTTCTCTCTGAGAAGGAACTCAGCTAAGTGGGGAATTTGATAACACCACATCTTTAATAATAAATAGAGACACAGGACATGATTCCTTTTATTATACTGAAGCCATATACGTATATACAGGCTTCATTCCATGTGTTTGTTCCTCTTGCTAGGTATGGTCAGATGACTGCAGGGAGCTACTGCTACATTGGGCCCCAAGGGATAGTCCATGGGACTGTGGTAAGAAATTGGGAAAAGATTCATTTTTGCAGAGCTGAGAAGAGTATCTGTTGGTGCCTGGAGAGGAATGAATTGCTGTGGGCAGGATGCAAAGAAATTCTTGCTGTTTCCTCCTTAAAATAAATAAATCGTTTATCTAGAATCAAAACCTCAAAAAGATACGTAATCAAGGTTTTGATTTGAGCTCATGTGTAGCTACAGCAAATGAAGAATTGAATTGACCAAATGTGTGACTATGTGGTGGATTGATAATGACGTATTATTGGAACTCAATTTAGAGCAAAGCCTCTTGGATCTCTGAGACTATCCAGAGTACTGAAACTTCTACCCAAGTATCTGTATATACATTATCTAAGCAGCTAATGTGTCTACAGAGTCTTTTGTACAGAGATAATCCTTTAGGGCAATCTGTCCTCTCTTTATTATGACAGGCCTAAGCATTTCACAGGAGTATTTAGGTCCTAATACAGGAGTATTTAGGACCTTAGTCTGAGAAGAACTAGAGATCTGCAGAAATCTCTAACCTAGCAAAACTTAACCTAGCGCATTTCAGCTCTTTTGTATATGGGTCATTTGCGTGTTTTCTGTGTCAGACACTGTACAGCGTGCACAGATACCCTAACAACAAACTTGCCTTCTTTGTTCGTATTTTGCTGAAACCTTGATAAAGTCTCTACACCTCAAGACCAGCATTTGGGAACCACTGATCACTTCATTCTGTTTCGCTGAATCGTGTATTATCAGGGCAGATGGTTTCATAGCATCACTTAGTAATTACTTTTTCCCAAAAGGAGTAAAACAGATTCCTGATCTATTTTCCTGGACGGAATTCCAGGAACTCTGGGCAAATGGCTCAAGATAACCGCGGTGCTGTGTTGTCGTGTGCAGCTCACCGTGCTGAACGCAGGCCGGCGCTACCTGAAGGTGCAAGACCTGGCTGGGAAGGTGTTTGTGACTTCTGGCCTCGGGGGAATGAGCGGGGCTCAGGCGAAGGCTGCGGTCATTGCCGGCTGCGTGGGGATCATCGCGGAGGTGAGAGCAATGCTCCTCTCCTGCTCTCTTCCCTTTAGAGGCTGCATCTGAACTGTCCTGACGTGCTCCTCAATTAACCCTGGCAGGCTAAAATAAAGCAAATTGCAAGACTCTCAGCTCTAAACAGAAAACTTAAGTCCCTTGGGCAAATGCTGATAATGTTCTGCAGTGCCATTCTTGTGCTTCCCTGTAGCTCACCCGCAGTATATATTCTTATGCAGGGTTTTATCTTGTTGTGATGTTTGTCTGTTCCAAATATGTTAAAGTAGCACCGCTGTTTGATCCCCTAAGCCAGGAGAATCTCATGATGATCTGTGGGACAAAGACCGGTAACGTCCAAGCAGTTAGAACAATGTAGATCCACTGGATCCTTAGAGACCCCTAAGTATCATATATAATCTTGAACATCAGTATCATGATCCTGATAACTCGATATGCCTATATGTTTCAAACTTGCCTAAAATGAAAGCAACCTTAGGGTCTCCAAAGACCTGCATTTTACTACAGTGTTTATTGCAAGGTTTTATTCTAAAAAGTCAGAAGAATGGGTAAAAAAAAATTTCAACATTTTTTTCCTAAAATGTGACTGTGACAGTGAATATTTTTGTTTTAATGAACTGGATCTCTGGCTATTGAGAAATAACTTACCTGCCTTTTTCCTTCATGCCTTTTTCATGGCAACCTTTTAATCAATATACTGGGGAAGCATTTGTGGTAGAGCAAATACAGGACTGACCAAAACATCTCTTTGGAGTATCTGTAGCTGATGGGCTCTTCTTACTCCAGAGAACAAGAGATTTTTAAGAACCAAACTCCAGTCACAGTTTACTGGAGTGGGAGTTCAGCCTTCTCAGCTGAAGCAGTTTTTAAAGAGCATTAGCTGGCAGACCTCTGCTGTAGGCATGTCATTTGCCATAATGAAAAGAGTAAGAATATTGCAGCCTGTCCCGTGGTAATTATAATTAAGCTTCAAAACACTATGGGTCAGACTGCCACGTGGCATGCAGTAAATCTGACCTGCTGTGACTAGCTGAGGTCTTATTCATGCAATGCTAAAATATCATCTAGTTTGCAATGATGGTGCAAAAGCTTTTTTCTTAGCACACCATTAGCTTTGTGTGCGTTTGTCATCTCATCAGGTATTCCCTGCTGGTGCAATAAATCTACTCAATTTATTATTGAATAAATTATTATTGAATAAATGGTCTTATCCAGACTTCTACTCTATCATCATGATCTTTCAAATGCTGGAACACAAAGGAGGGATTCCGGTGAATGGTATTTGCAGCAGCCTGTTGTCCTTTTCATCTCTACGGCTGCAGATGATTTTGTTCAGGAGATTGAATATCGCCTGTTTTTTATCTCCTGCGAGATGATCTGTGTCGGAAATGAGTCTCGGGAACACATGTGGATAGCTAAATATATGTACATATTATTCACTTAAAGGAACTATTTATGCAAATGGCACTGATGAATTGTGCAAGAGATGTCGTTGTGTCAGCCGGGGCTTCCAAAGCTCAGACAGAAGGATTAATGCTGGGAGTCTTTTACCTCTTCTGTTCGACACGAAGCAGAGTGTAGTTTTATGGAATAACTGTGTAGAGCAGCAGGCTGGCTCCTGGGAGCTGTGCTGAGCTCTACACGGTTACACTGGCCGTGACATTAGTTCACTATGTGCAGTCTTTTTAAACTATTGAGATAGTGATTTTTTTTTTAAAAAAAAGGCATTTTTTTTTCTGAAAATGTGATGCAATGGCAGCTGGCATGGCTGTGAGAGCAGGTCTAAGCCTGTCAGAGTGACCTGAAATAAAATATGTAGGATACGGTAACAGATTCAAATCTTATCTTTGCTATACTGAGCTTTAAATAAGCCAAATACCAATAATTCATACAGACCATTTAATCTGCTCTCCCTGTGTTGATTTAAATAACTCCCAAAGCAGCTGTCTCCCTCTATACCTGACTTCTCATTGAATAATTCCACTGACAGTGACATTATCACAACCTGTGGGTTGGTGGGATGGGCTTTGTTAATCACATAGGAATCAATGGAAGGTTTCTCATATTTGGAATTATTGGGAAAGAGGTTTCTTGAACTTCAGGCAACTCCTGAATATGGCACGTGTTTAACATAAATATTTTGGTAGCAGGGAATAATGGACTGAAATAGAGGTGATCATAGAGAAGTAAATATACTTTAATGAACTACCATAAAATAGATTGGTCATGAGCCTATTTGTGCTCACAACACTTTGAGTGTTTAAAGCAGTTACTAACCCAGAAAATTGCATTGAATTAATGTTGCTGCTTGCTTTATGCCACTGGTAATGCGTTTTAAAAGTCTCAAGGATGTACCAGTTTGCACACAGAATCCTTAGCATGGAAGATGTTCCAAAGGTTCCAGAACTTGTCTGTCCATTTAGTTTTTTACCTGCTTGTCTCCAATGTGTACACATATTGACATGCACAGAAATGGATTTTGGAATCTGCTTGCTTAGAGCTCCAAAGTTCAAAGTAAGAGGGTATTGGAGTGTTTTTCTTTTTTTTTTTTCTTTTTTCCATTCTGTTTTCACAGAGACACTGGCTGGAGAAAATTCCTTTCTCTATTCCATATTTTGTTGCAATTTTCAATAAGCAGTCAAAGAGCAGAAGTGAGAGGCATGTTCTGTCAGCAAACCAATGCACAATCATGGACAGCCTGACAGAAATTCCTATCTCTGAGATGATTAAAGAAAGTATTTCTTTAAGTGTACATTTTACTTTCACAGGAAATATCAGGGTTTATTTGAAAAAGATGAATCAGAAATATTTTGGCTTTCAATTTTATCACTAGAATCATGAAAAAGCAAAAAAAAAATCATGGAAGAATTGGTGGAAAAATCCTGTACTATTTTAATAAGAAATCTGGTTTTGCAAAATGTGTCTAGGAAGTGACAGATCTTTTTTTTTTTTTCTTGTCTCGCTTCTAGCCTAAAATAATGAAACTGATTAATAACAGATGTAAAATATCATCTACTGCACCTTTTTAAGGCCAATGCAGGGCTATTCTCTTCACAGATTTGCTACTCTTTCTTCCAGGCTATTTTAAAAAGTGAAAATAAGTCACTGGATGGGAGAAATAGGAGTTTTAAGATTTCTGCCATTTGTCTTAGGTTGATGAAGCGGCACTTCTGAAACGTCACAAGCAGGGGTGGCTGATGGAGATCTCTAATAACCTGGACCACTGCATTGCTCGCCTCAGGTATAACTTGTAACATAACACAGTGAGTTTCTCTACTCTGTAATTCTCATTTTACGTCTTTGTGCACTGTGCAATTTTAATGAGCATGAAGGAGGGCCTAAGGGACACATCTTGTTATCGCAGCTCCGGTCTTTGATGCGAATCCATCAGTTTGATCATTTGTCATTATTAGCAGTCAACACCATGACCAGTGCTTATCCTTTGTATTATGATATATTCAATGTCTTCAGTTTCATGTATATACACACAGCAATTACAGATAACATTGCATTTGATTACTCAACTATTCTGAAATCAAAGATTAACAATTGCATAGAGGTCAAAAGATTGTTTATTCTTGAATCTAGGGTCTTTATATATTTCTTTAGCATGGTAATGTCCTTTCGGAGTAGGAAATGGTTTTGCTTTATTCCCAGAAAATGAAAAGAGAATCAGGCCCAAGTATGACAAATTCAGTGTATTCGTTCCCTCTATTGTTTTTTCTCCTTATCTATTTCAAAATCACTCTTTTTACAAGGCAACAGTAGAGCAGGCTCAGATGAAGCCACAGAAGCAGTGCTGCACGGCTGCTCCATCAGGATGTGCACCTGATGCTTAGAAGAGCCTTGTGGTCACATTTTTAGCCTGTGAATTTTTTAATTGCTGATTTTTCTGTTAGGTGAATGGGTAGGCTAGGGCTCCTCTTCAACTTCTGTGCAGAAGAGGAGGAAAGGGGCATGCTGTGCAAGGAAAGGAGCAGGTCATTGAGCTCTTGTCTTGAGCAAGAGGGCATCAAAATGTGGAAGGTGGGAGAATCTTCAGGTTGGAGTCAGACTCCACTGAAATTCAGTGAGAATTAGACTGTGTTGTTGGCAGCTGGAGCTATTTCTATCCACAGATAATGCTTCCAAGCTAGTGCTATGAAACTTTCTATATAGAACTAGGAGCTACTACCCCCGTGCACTAGAGTCATATGTTAATGGTGATGCCTCAGAAAATTAAGTGATGGTGACAAATTGCTATGAAATTTGCTGAAATTTGCCTGATTGCTATGAAAAAGTTTGGACACTTCTTTGTTTTCTCAGAAAGTGTAAATAATCAGTGTCCCCCAGTTTTTGCTCCTGTTCCTGATTCTTCATTGTTTGGATACCTAAACTTCTGTTCAGAGATATTCAAATGAAAGGATGTCTTCTGTTCTATATCAGTTGCCTAGATGAATGTTTGGAGCTACAGAAAACTTTTTCTTGATGTTAGCTATGAATGTTATTTGTGCATTGCAATTATCTATGTGATGTATGATCTTCAACCAGTCTTTTTTTCTCACTCTATTTTAGAGATGCAAGAAAAAATAAAATCGCCCTTAGTTTGGGCTACCATGGGAACGTGGTAGATTTGTGGTAAGTTGTTGATAATTGGCATGTAAATGCTCTGGCTTATTAGTCACTTTGAAATTAGTTCCCAAAATTTGGAATAGAAGGAATGTTACCTAGAGCTACATTTATGACTCTACAAGCTCTCAAAAAACTGAATTGTCCAAAGAGGGATCTTGTGTCCTGAATCTTTGTTGCTTCCCATGCACCTACTCCTTTGTTGTGGAGCAATTAATATTTTAAGGAAAGAAATCACTATGATTCCTTCCCAGATGGAGAAAATGTGTCCCCCTTATCCTAACCTTTGGCTGACTGGATAGCAAGAAGTGAAGAATAGAAATATTGAGATAACAGTTGACTAGTAACAATCAGATGATGGATAGAAATTCTGGCACTCTTCAGGGTTTGTTAATGGTTAATCTTGATGTTACCCAATATGCCAACAGTTGAGCTGGACCAATATATCTGGTGGTATGTCATACTGGTATTTCAAACCTATCTATCTGCGTTCCTGTACAGATGTTTAGTATAAAATTTACTACTCTTTCTAAATCTTTATCATTGTCGTTTTCCAGTTCTCATCTCCTAAAGTAGANAAATTTACTACTCTTTCTAAATCTTTATTTCCATTTCTCATCTCCTAAAGTAGGCTTAGCCTGCCAAGAGCGTGTCTTTATAGACAGTGTCTTGGGATGCAGGAGCTCCTCCTTGAAGCAGTTGATGCTCCCCTGGAAGGGGAACAGGCGTGAGGAGGGATCGCTGCTGCTCCAGCACTCTGTTGTCTCGCCTTCCTGCAGGGAGAGGCTCGTCTATGAGCTGGACACGACTGGGGAGCTGCTGGTGGATCTAGGGTCTGACCAGACCTCATGCCATAACCCGTTCAGCGGTGGGTACTACCCCGTTCAGCTCAGCTTTGAGGACGCAAAGCAGCTCCTGTCCGCTAGCCCGGGCAAGTTCCGAACCCTGGTGCAAGAGAGGTAAGTGTTTGTGTGAGAAATATTTTTTAACCTTTAAATTTAACCTTTATATTTAACCTTTATATTTAGTTGGTCTCCAAGTGATGAGATTTTTCTTTCCCTTAAGAAATTTCACTGCATCATTGTATTTGGCTCTACTTTTTGGAAATTCAGTAGAAGTCTGAGATAAAACTGTTGTATTTTCAGCAAAAGCCCAAGTAAAGCTATTGTTTTTTTCATTAACAGCCCCTGACTTTGCACTTATGTAGCTATTACTCCGAATCTGGCAGACACTGCCCACCACCATTTCAGGAATAGTCTCTGGTGTATGTGATCTAAGGTCTGAAAACTTACAATTTATTTAACTTTCACATATTACTTTCACAAATTAAACATCCGGGACAGTAAATACAATAAATACAGTTCTACTTAGATGTAATTGCACCTAGTGGTTTAAGTTCACAGATTAGATCACCATGATTGGTGAGTCAGAATGTCCATCAGCTTTGGCCAGTGGTAGATTTTTGGGTAAGGATATAAGGAGGAGACGGACTCCCTCAATCCAGCTTTTTGCAAATGTAGTTTTTGGTTTTATTTTTCTTGATTTCAGGGGACTACTCCTGCTTTGTAAGTTTGCAAGTGAAATTGGAGTTGTAAGGAGATGCTATAGTTAAACAGATCTAGTTTCATTTGTTAGACATTGGTTTACCCCTCTAGAGATCCAGGAGGCTGCACTACAAATGTGCAGCTGCATGTGCAAGTATGCGTTGACATTAGAACTAGGTGATATTAAATTAAAATGGTATCACAGAGAACAATCCTAATTACAATTATCTTGCAAAGGGAAAATCAGTCTACTTTGAAAGGAGAGGCCAAAGCAGTTGGTTTAGTCATTTTTATTTTTTCTGTCTTTTCTGCTGGCTGTTAATTGTTATTACCTTTCATCCCCAGAGCTGGCTGCATTTCTTTGTTGGAATGTGTGGCCCCTTTCTATTAATTGTCCTATATCTCAACAATTAAGTTCTCTTGATGACGGTAAACCACCTAAGGATTTGGCGATAATGTGTTCTATAGAGAATGAAAGTATGTTGACATTATGCCTGGATTTCTCTGGAATTTTTCAAATCAATTTGTTTTCCACTCCTTACTCCCCATGGCATTAGCGATTTCATGATATTCTTTTTGAGATTTTATTGATTTCAAGGACAACTGTTTTCCTTTTTCAGTTTGAGGAGACAAGTGGCTGCTATTAACAGACTAGCTGATAAAGGCATGTTTTTCTGGGATTATGGCAACGCTTTTCTTTTGGAAGCTCAGAGGGCTGGTGAGTAGATATCGGACAGATATTCTATCCTGGTTTTATATTTTATAGGTTTTCTTAATCTAATCATGGACCTTTAAAATCCTTCTCTAGGTGCTGATGTTGAGAAAAGAGGAGCCAATAAAACAGAATTCCGCTATCCGTCCTACGTGCAGCACATCATGGGGTATGTTGGGCAGAGCTCGGAGCAAAGTGCTCCCGAATGAGTCACAAACCCCTTCTGTAGGGGAAGGGAGATCAGTACAGGCTCCCCTTACTAGTGCTAATCTTGCTGTGTGATATAAATTATATAGAAATGAACTGTAGCAACAGGAAATTTCATCTCACAGGTGTTATGTCAGGTTTGGTTACCTTTTTCTCTGTTCCAGATTAATGTCTGTGTGTGATTTAGGAGAACGGGCTATTCACAGACTCAAACTATCTGCACCATCATCTCTAGGTTTGTAAAATGTGTGCTGTCTCCGAGCAGTACAGCTCCATTCCAACCCTGAATTTCCAAACAAGCCTGAAATAGCATTATTTTCGTCCGGGCTGTTGACTGTACTCTCTACCCAAGCTCTCCTCCTGAGCTCAGCTTTTCCTACGGGCAGGATGATCCGTTGGGTGACTGAGTTGTGACAACTTTTTTCCCTGACTCATGCTTAGCTTGTCTAGACCATGTGAATAAAGGCTTAAACATGGTGCTAGACTAGACACGGGGAAGCACCGCTCGGATTAGATCTCTTCCTCTGGAGCTCAAGTGAAGTGTGTTTTACTATTGTGTATAAACAACAAGGGAGTCTGATTTGGGCATTTGTTCAGACCTAAACTTGCCAAATCGTGTAGATGCACTCAGAATTAGCCTGGTTTAAGAAGAGACTGGATTTTTTTGAAAAAGATGCACTTGTTTGACTGCATTTCTAGCATTCCTATGGGAATTCTGGTCTGCCTGTGATTTTCTCTACACCATTTGATGGCTGCATGAAACAGCACCGTTTAGTTTCTGAATTAATGGTCCCCGATGCTTGTGTTTAGATTAGTTCATTCAAAATGTTTCAAATTCTTCCATCTCCAGCTAATGAAAGAAAAGCACTGCTAGCAGCCAGGATAAATAAGGAAAGAATTTCAACTATCTCCTAATGAAACATATTCTCTTCTCAGGGACATTTTTTCCCTGGGATTTGGGCCATTTCGCTGGGTTTGCACCTCGGGTGACCCGCAGGACCTTGCTACCACCGACTCCATCGCCACGTCTGTGCTGGAGGACTCCATACGTAGGGGAGGTAGGAAACTATCCCGTGTGTCCATGACTGGGGATCCTTTTGGAGAGAAAAGTAAAGCGAGAGTCGTGTGACTTCTGATGACTCTTGTCTGAAATCTCAGAACGCAGTTTCTTGCCTATTCCACATGGCCAAGAAATTTCATTTGTTCCCCAATTCCTACAAGGACCATAAATTTAAAAAGTAAGATGTAAAAACACCCTGTAGAGGGGTTATTGATCCTGCGGTTATTGCAATTTTGATTGTTTCCTTCTGTTTGTTATAGATTTTCCCGCAGTGTGTCACACTGAAACTTTAAAGCAAGGCATGTCTCTCATCAACAGGTTTCCAAAAGTAGTTGTTCTTGTTTTGTTTGTTTTTAAATTGTTTTGTCCCTCTCACAGAAAGAGGAAAGAGGCAGGGGAACCTGGAGAGGTTCGTAAGAGGTTAGCGAGCAGAGCAGAGACAGGGAACCCAGTTTTCCTGGATGTGGTGCTCCATCCAGTGTCATTTATTTGGGATTACAGCTTTGATGTTTGTCTTCTATGTTGTTTGATAATCAAGTGGCACCTTATCCTATTTGCAAATGGAACCTAGATGGAACCCACCTGGAATACCTTCACGGATCTATGTTTTACTTTAGGATTTACACCAACTCTTGTCTTTCCATATCCCCTAAAGTGGACCGATGTTATCCCAAGTTTATGGGATACGTTACTCAGAAATGTAATTAAGTGTGAAGATTTGGAATGCTCTCCTATTTGTAGTGCAGCAGTTAATCCTGTGAGGGGTTGACCTGCTGGAAAGCAGCTCTGTGGAGTGGGATCTGGGAGTCCTGGTTGACAACAGGTTAACCAGGAGGCAGCAACGTGTCCCCGTGGCCAACAAGACCCATGGGATCCTGGTCTGCAGCAGGAGGAGCGTTGCCAGCAGGACAAGGAGGGGATCCTGCCCCTTTGCTCAGCTTTGGTGAGGCTGTACCTGGATTATTGAGAATATGGAGTATTGGGTGCTGTTCTGGGCTCTCCAGGACAATAGGGACATGGAGCTTCTAGAGAGGGTGCCCATAAGATATTTCATTAAAGCTTCTGAGCGGCAATGTGATCCTGCTAGGACAGCACAAGCAGATGCTTCATCTTTCACTCCTTGCAAATCTAAGAGCTGACGTGTTAATCCTCCTTGCAGAGTTTAGAGGTTCTTATTTGGAGCCAACCCGTAAAGCACTGACAGGTCCATTTAGCATCATTGAAACTCACGGCAGGAGATCTGCTTCTGCAGGAGCCAATGTGTTTTACATTTCCCTTTAACAATGTATTTAACACAAATTAAATAGGAGTATCTCCTCTTTTATTTCCAGTTGTACGGTGCATATTTGCTGACATATTGCTTAGTGGAAAGACAGTGGTCAAAACACTTATTTACCTGGAAATGACTTGCAGATGTAGGTCATGTGTATGTTATAATTCAATGTGAAAATGGACGAGAGCTGGCAAGTGGTCTGGAATATGGTATCTTGGCATCTCGAGGGTGCTCAAATGGGTGTAATTCAAAAATCCAGTGCAGGATCAAATCACTGTGACTTAGCATATGATGTCAGCTATGTGTCTGTAAATGGGATGCAGAGTGCATTTGCACATGGAGTTGCTTGCTCCAAGTTAAATCCTTCTCTGCAGCCGCTTGCTCCATAGTAACGTGGAGTAATATAGCCCAGTTTCCCTGTGGAATGAGTGACCTTTAGTTTTCTCTTGAGATCAAAACATTCACATGGGCAATTAGTACAGAGCTGCTACTGTGTTAGAAATCCATGCTGCAGTTTACCATTGTAATAGTTTATTAGTGTAACTTATCCTCAAGTACATATTACCAACCATAGAGATGGCTGCATGCTCAGATGAATTATTTTTGCCTGATATAAGGCTGGACTTTAGAACTCAGTATCATGGAGTTTGCTAAAGCTACTTGTTTAGCAAAGGCTCAAAGAAAGTTTGGGCATTTAATAAATGACCAGAAAGACAGATGACATGGTATGAGCTGGACATATCATCAGTATTTCAAGCTTTGATTTAGTTTCCTAAAGATCTGAGTGAGACATGATTCCCAGCGGCATCCTGCGTGATATTTTATACCTTCTTCTAAATATACAGTGACAATCACTCCATAAGCTGCAAATGATTCTGTATGTTACTTCCCATATATGTGTTTATATCTGAGACAACTTGACTCCCAGGTGCTGTCAGGTGGGTTTAATTTGATGGAGACTCTATTGCATTTATTTTCAAAATGCTTTCATTCTGTTTTTCTCTTTCAAGTGAGTGCAGCTGTGCGGCAGCAGTACCACGACAACATCCGCTGGATTCGGGAGGCCGGCAGGCACGGCTTGGTAAGGCGGCATCCCCGGCGCAGGTGACATCCCCAGCTCCAGGGCACAGTTTTGGGGTAAAAAATAGGAATGGGCATGAATGGAAACGCTGCTCTAACTCTTTGTGGACTGAGGGAGGGGGACAACTTCAATGTTCCTCTACAGCAGGGCTTTAGGGTGAGAGGAAGCCTTCCTATCCTCATCTTGGAAATTTCCAAATATATTTTTTTCCTTTAGGGCAGAATTACACTGTGAAACTAACTGGTAACACTGTTGGGTTTGTGCCTGCTCTCCTCATCTGGAAACCAGACTAACTGGTGGAGGAAGAGCTGGAGAGGAGCAGAGTTGTGCGGGACAGATGTTCTTTGCCATTCCTTGTCATTGTATTTCTTTCCCATTGCTGGTCCCAAACCTCTGCTTTTCAGCTGTTGATAAGGCGGCTGTTGATAGGGGGATTAGAGCCTAGCAATCAGGTTGATGTAAAAAATGGGGTTTATTGGACAGTAGCAGCTGAATACAGAAATACATCTCACTGATTGTGTGAGTAGAGATAAAACTTGGTTCAAAGAGGAGCTTAATTTATTTTTTTTTTCCTGGAAGCTGGGTGGTGATGAATGAATAATCTGTTTTCTCCTACAGACTCGGGCAATCATATGTCTCCATTTATCTGGGACCTGAAGATAAGCCAGTTGCACAGGGAACCTTATCTCTGGCATTTTTATCTTCCAGGTTGTTGGTTCTCAAGCTAGAATCTTGTATTCCGATCAGAGGGGTCGTGTGTCCATAGCCGTGGCTATTAATCGAGCGATATCTGAAGGAAAGATTAAGGTTTGTTTTTTTTCTATTTGACATCACCTGGCAATATTGTTTAATATCCAAGACTGGGTTGGCAGGTGGGAAGGGGAATGAGAGGAATCAAAGAGAGCAGAAATTCCTGTCATTTCTGTGGGACCAGTATCCTGCTAGCATCTATTATAGCTTAACCTTTCTCTGCCTGATGTCCCCAGGATTGTCCTGTGTAACAGACGGGAGACAAGTGTAGAAACTCTCTACACTCTCTTTCATTTCATGTTGGAAATCTGCTTTATTTTGCATTTGGGCATCCACAAGCACAGTTTATCACACCGTCTGCAAGAGAAGGTTTGCAGAAGATACAAGACAGGGGCTCTAACTCCTTAGTAGTGCCCCAAACGGGCCAAATAACAAGAAAGGCTGTGCCACCACCTGCCACTTCTTCCCTCCATCCTTTGCTTTCTGTCATATTGTGGCTACAGTCAGCTCTGTATTGTGTGGATGAAGAAAATCATTAGATTTGATGTTGCTACTCTGGTGCATAGTATTAAATGGTTAAAAATTCCACTGAGCATATATGGCAGTGATAAAAATACATTTTATGGGAAGGACATGTGGATTTTCTAAGCTTTTCATGAGTATCTCATGTGGCTGTACAGTGTGACGCTCTGGCAGACCAAAATTCTGAAGATACCACACAATTATACCCATTATTTAATGTTGTAGAAGACCTGACGCTGCTGTGGGGTTCAGTTTCCATGTGTATGATAAGGATAGTTTAAAAGCCCTTGGCATAGTTTGCTTGTGGCACCCTCCCAAACTAGTAAACTCTGTTGCGAGACGGGAGATATTACAACACAGCTCCAATATAGGCAGAATGAATCTATGCAGACGCATCTCAAAGATTTTGTAACATAGGGAAAGCAAAAGGAATTGTCCAACCTTTAGTGAAAAATGATTTTTGCAAGGGCTGAATCACCACCTGCATTTGCAACACTCAAACTGATCTGTAACCTCCTGTTACCATTTCAAACTGCTCTTTCTTTCGTTCTGCAGGTAGCAAAGCTTATGAAAGGGTTTAATCATTGCTCACAAGTTGGCATAATGAGCATCCATGCTGGCTTGTGGCTGTGCCTGCAGCAGCATCAGACATGGGCATGTTCACTCATTTCTCTTGCACGGCCACAATAAAGTAATTACCTTTTTCAAGAAAATATTTCTTGAAATATTTTCTTGAAAATTTTCTCAGAAAATATACTCAGAAAATATTTCTTAAAATATTTCAAATACTATTGACCTTCCCAGAATTCAATGAACGTCACTGCAAGCCCGGCTTAGAAAATAAACCTGACCAGCCAGAGCACAGCTTTGGAGTGATGACTGACAGGGTCACACTCCCAGGCCCTTAGCATTTTGTTGGGACTTTTTTTATTTCAAAAATCTCCATTCCCTCCCTGGCAAGATGGGCGCTTACATCTCTTTTCAATGATCTGCTAATTCCCTGTGAGCATAAAATGCCAGCTAATTCCAGATCCATCGTGCCAAGAGAATGAATTGCTCTTGTATAAACCCTGTGCCTGGCAGAGGATAATGAAGATCTGTGAGTGATCTAGATTTGTCCTGGCAGTTAAATTCCAAATCGAGAATAGACTCGTCTGAGCTGTATGAGATTACTAATTCTCATTGACACCTTATGTTTCATCTTAAAATATTCCAAGAGAAAAGGGGGAAAAAAAGGCATTTCCTACTGTTTGAAAACAGAGCTATTTTTGAATGATCTTTTTTTTTTGCATGTTGAAATGTCTTTGGAATTTCAGCAGAGAAATGCTTCAGTCGCATCATTTCCCCTCCTCTCCCTGTCTTGCTTTGAGGTGCAATTGTCATAAAAAAGCTCTTAGTTATGACATGGTGGTGACTCATACACAGGACAACATTTCTGGTGGAATAAATAATAATAGGAAGGAGGAGGAGGAAGGAGGAGATTCAGGGGATTTAGGGAACACCCCCAAGGGAACAAAGTTGTTTTGAGCTGAAATCTGAAATGAGGTAAGACAGAAATATAACCAGCAACGGATCTTTCATTGGCAGCATTGATGGTTCCTAAAAGATTCCGTTTTCTTGTCCCTGCTGTTTTACAGGCTCCAGTGGTCCTCAGCCGAGACCACCACGATGTGAGCGGGACCGACAGTCCCTACAGAGAAACCTCAAACATTGATGATGGATCAGCCTTCTGCGCAGGTTGGCACGGCAGCTGAGACTTGTCTGTCCAAAGAGCGAGGAAATTAATCTAAAGGAGAAATTTGTAATGCAACGTTTGTAGAAATGTTTTCGTTTAACCCTTTAATCCCAATTAATCAGATTTCCTGTGAACTTGGCGTAAAAGCTTTGTGGGATTTAAAAATGATACAGAAATGAATGCTGACCTAGTTAAATGAGAGGCTTGAAACAACGGTGTTATAAATTTGAAGCAATGATGAATATTTGGTGAGGATTTACCTGATTTGGCACCAGATTTACCTGAATGTAAGTGGAGAACAGTCTGTCTTGAACAGTATCTTGTATTTGATTCTAATTTCGCACCCTGAGACTTCAAAGAGGGAATCTGAGCGGAATTACAGCAGCATTTCCTTGGGATATGCAAGGTCAAAATCAGGTCTATAAAAGCACTTTATTTAAAGCACTCAGATTCCCAGCTCTGTTCGTTCACCATGCAAGGAGGCAAGAAAACAGTTTGGAGTGTTTGGAAAGGCCCTTTTCCGGTCATATGGGAACATACTTTGATAGTAAAAGCACAAGGATGGAAGTCAGGAGTTCTGGATTAGATTCCAAGCCTTGCTGCTCGCTCACAGTGTGACTGTGGGCAAACGGCGTGGGTTTAGTTCTGCATACCTGACCTGAGCTAACCAGGATCTGCTTCTGACATTGTGAAATGGCACTTTAGAAAAATAAACCCAAGAAATATCAGATTGGACACATGAAAAAT